>VMDO01020185.1:0-38059 GCA_007922755.1 Pedetes capensis | reverse complement strand
TTTTTTTTTTTTTTTTTTTTTTTTTTTTTTTTGCTGAAATTATTTCTATGTAGTGGGTAAATCTAGGCTTTATTTACCACTGTAGGAAAGGACATTTAAGGACTGTCAATCAGAGACTTGGTCACAATGTAAGACTGAAAGACTCTAACTCTAATGCTTATGTTTGTATGAGTTGGTTCTCCATACCTTTTTTTTTTTTTTTTTTTTTTGGCAGTAATTGGGAGTTGAACCCAGGGCTTCCCATATACTAGGGAAGTGCTCTACCACTGAGCTGCACCCCTAACCCCTTTTACTTTTTTTATATTGAGACAGTGTCTTGCTAAATTACACAGGCTGCCTCTAGCCTCAAATTCATCGTGATCCTCCTACCTCAGCCTCCTGAGTCTCTAGAATTACAGGAGTGCACCACAATGCTCAGCTGGTTCTCCAATCTAGAAAAGTTGTGGTTCTTATTTTTAGGTGCCATCCAGTTGTGTCCAACTCATAATGACCCTCAGTGGGTTTTCAATGCTTGATTGTTTTGGGATTGCTTCAGTAGTGGATTGCCGTCCTTTTCCAATATTTGCCATGCTGGGGATTGAACCTGGGTCCTCAGAGAGTGCAGAGCAGCACACTACCAACTGAGCTAAACCCTAGCCATAAATGTTCTTCTGACTTGTTATTTAATTGTTATTGTTATTTTGACGTGTACTGGGGAATAATCATACCAACCAGCCTCAAAGAAACTGCAAGTGTACACCTTCACTTGGCTCCTTCCTCATTTTAGCAAAGTGTCCTCATAAATACTTCAGACCCAAAAGGCTTTTCCCACACATCATTATAAAAACTGTCCTGGCTAGCACATTCTTGTCTCTTATTCTGGGATCTATACCTCCAAAAAGTTAAATATAAAGTTTAGGGAAAGCATAGAATTCAAAATTTCCTTTCTTCTTCTCCGTTTGACCAACAATGGCCTTTTATATACATGTCCTGTTCGTGTGACATGTGCAAACACACATACATCACACACATATACCTCATTCATCACACAAAGCAAGCAGGACTCAGGCCATTTTCGAAGACATCCTTAGGTTTCAATAGTTCTTTGCATATTGTAAGTGTCTAGTAAACATTTGTTTACACAAATTATTCATTTTGGCTTTTTGTTTGTGTTTTTGTTGGTGATAGAACCTAAAGACTTGCATGCTAAGCCACACACCATGCCAGAGCTATGCTGTCCTCCCCAGGAGATTCAGATACTTCCTAAAATGAATTAGAGACAAATACACTCAAAACAGTTGGCATATTCTGAGATAAAAGAGGTATAAAATGAGACTCAAAAGAGCAAAAACTATGAAAAGAAAGAAAAGGGCAATAATACTATTGTCCCCTGCTCTCAAGTCTTTATGGATATAGTACCTAAAGATTAAAAGGTAGCTTTGTTTTTAACTACTTCATAAGTGGATCTCAAAAATATCACATCAAAGATCAAGTATGTGTTTGGAATTGAAACTTGTTCTCATTGCCTGGGACGAGTGTGTGAGGGGTAAGAGACAGAAGCATATACATGAAATATGTTCCTTTAACTAAAAAGCACCCATACACCTATATAGAATGTTCTATAGTAGCTCTGGAATTACAGAAATATGAAATATATATATTTAGCTAATGTGAACAGAATTTTAAGTGTAAATATTTTATGTTTACTTGATTGAAATGCTAATTGTTTCAGACCTGAATCAGCTCAATTAAAAGATTCTGATAAAGGTGGAGAAACTAAAATACTGGAAGCTGAAATGCGTGAAGCATTAGACATAAAGTTCAGAACCTGATCTTTAAGCTACCACTTTGATAACCATGCAGATACTGATCTTTTCCATTTCATTAAATGTATTCTTCTGTAATGTTATGCTTGTCTCTATTTTTAAAAAATGAACTATAAACACATCTACATAATTTATTTCTTATAATTTTTAAAAAGTTTGATCCCTACTGAATAATCCTCTTATTATAGCTGGAACAGACTATGTGGGAATCAGTCATAATTTAGATTTCGCACCTGGAGTCAACATGCAGACTGTTCATGTTATCATTCTGGATGACCTTGGACAACCAATGCTGGAGGGAATTGAAAAATTTGAACTGGTGCTTCGAATGCCTGTGAATGCTGCACTTGGGGAGCCCAGCAAAGCCACGGTGTCCATAAATGACTCTGTTTCTGATTGTGAGTGTTAATTAATTTTGCTACAATAAATAAAATGCTAAGCTAGAGTTTGTATAAATGGAGTAGAATGATGAAATGCACATACCTATATTGAGCCACAAAAACGGGAGAAGGACGTGGCAACCTACTCCCAAGGCAATCCCGAAACAATCAGCCATTGAAAACCCTATGTTGCCATAAGTTGGGCATAACTCGGCAGCACATAACAATAACAACAACAATATTGAATTGCTAGGGCTGCCATCATATAAGAATAGGGACTGGATGGCTTAAACAACAGAAATTGTCTCCCAGCTGTTGGCTAGAAGTCAAAGCAAAAGTGTGGGTAGGGTTGGTTCTTTCTGAGGACAGTAAGGGAAGGATGTTCCAGGTCTCTCTCCCCAACTTGCAGGTGGCCATCTTGTCTTTGTGCCTCCTCACATCACCTTCCGTCTCCATAAGTCTGTGTCCAATTGTCCTTTTTTTATGAGAACACTGGTTATACTGGGCTGAGCCCAACCTAATGACCCCATTTTAACATGATTACCTTTGTAAAGACCCTGCCTATCAAGGAAGTCATTTCTCAGATACCAGAAGTTAGGACTTGGACATATGAATGTGCTGGGGATACTGTCCAACCTATACATATACCCTACTGACCACATCTTCCTTTCTCTTCTTGATTGTTTTCATAGTGTTAGATAATCTTAGAAGAAAGCCTTTAGTCTTCTCAAATTTTAAAGAAAAAAGTGATATTATCATCAGTATCCTAACTGTGTCTCCAGATTTTCTTCACCACACATGGGTGGAACCATGGGGGCTTCCTGGACCATTGGGGGCTCAGCAGTCGTCTTCTACTTGTCAACATAAGACACTTTGTCATTTCCTTCAGCCACTCCTCAGATTTCCCTAGTACAGGTTAGGGCTCTCTGACACATCACCACAAAGGAATTCTGAACACTCTTCAGCCATGGTGGTGCTAATAGCACTTGGAGGAATCTAACTTGTCGACAAGAACTATATTTAATTGACCCAGCTTAAGTATCACCTAAAAGCTATACATGTACACACCTTCATTATCAGCTTTCCCTATTGTGGTCTGCATAAACTATGCTTGTAATTATGTGCACAAAATTTAGTGTTTTTTGTGTCAAGAAATTCTGGTAAGTTCATGACTAAGCCATATGTGTAGATATGAATATCTTAAGGTCTCTGGTTTTACCTACTTTTTAGCATTTCATTGCATGTGCTCACTCCACAAAATAGGGCAAAACTTCAACAATAAGGAAATCAAGATTTTTACCCAGACTTGGTGGCACATGCCTGTAATCCCAGCAACTCAGGAGACAGAGGCAGGAGGATCACAAGTTTGAGGCCAGAGGCAGCCTACGTAACTTAGTGAGACCCTGATTCAAAATAGACTTTTTGAAAAGGGACTAGTGGTGCAACTCAGGGGTAGAGTGCTTGCAAAGTATGTGCAAGGCCCTGGGTTCAACCACCAGTATCACAAAAACAAAAAAAAAGAAAGAAAAGAAAGAAAAAGAAACAGAAATCAAGATTCTTAAAATTAAGCGATTTGCTCAAAGTTAAAACATTGACAAGTGACTGAGTAGAGATTGAGATTTGATTTTTCTCACCTCATTTCTGATTCTTTCTACTAACCCTTATGTTCTGAAATTCCATTTTGCTTAAGGAAATTTCTGTTCACTTTGATCCATGTGTTTATTTGTTTTTGCAGTGCCTAAGATGCAATTCAAAGAACGCACATACACTGGCAGTGAAAATGATGGGCAAATTGTCACAATGATCCACAGGAGTGGGGACATCCAGTACAGATCTTCGGTGAGATGCTACACACGGCAGGGGTCTGCCCAGGTGATGATGGACTTTGAAGAACGCCCAAACACGGACATCTCCACCATCACATTCCTCCCTGGTAACTTGGAGCTTGCAATTTTTATATGGAAGTGAAGGAAGCCAAGGGTTTTTTGAGACATATGTACAAGGGAAATACAGTGCCTTGATTTCAACAAGCTTGTGGCATGGGTTAATGTGCACTAAATGACAACATAAACTACATCATAACAAGTTGAATAAATGACCTTTTGGTTTCTGTATTAGCTTATTGATTAGTAATGATAATATTGTTTATTCAAAATTTCCTGGACAGAGCTGGGCGCGGTGGAGCACTCCTGTAATCCCAGCAGCTTGGGAGGCAAAGGCAGGAGGATTGGAAGTTCGAGGGAAGTTACGCAGTCTGCGTAACTTAGAGAGACCCTGTCTCAAAAAAGTAAAAAAAAAAAAACATGGGCCGGGGGTGCAGCTCAGTGGTCCAGCACTTGCAAAGCATGCAAGTGTGAGGCCCTGGGTTCAACACCCAGTACCGCAAAAAAAAAAAAAAAAACTTCCTGGACAAAAACATATCAAATGTACAGTTTTTCACAAGGCTTGCAATTAAATTTATGTTGAAATGTAATTAAATAAAATATATTACACACTTTTAATATGTATCCATGCCCTAAAATATTTGATCTAGTAATTGTAGTTAGAGGAATATTTACCAAGAAAAAGAACCATAAAGGTGCAGAACGATTTCCTTATATAAATGTTTGTCATAGTTGTTTATAGTAATAGAACAGTGAACATAATCTAAATGGCCAACAATTGACAATTATTTATTTGAACATCCATATGATAGTATATTTTATAGCCATTAAAATATTTTAAAGAACTGTTATTGAGATGGGGAATTCAGGATTATTTTAAAGATTCATTAATGAAACCAGGAAAAGTTAACGAGATAGTATTGATCTCACTAGTTAGCGGCAGTTGTTCTAGGCTAAATGATTTGTTCAATAAGCCAAAAGTTAATACTACTAAAAAATAGCATTGTGGTCTAATTAACAATGACCAATCAATACAAATCTTCTAAATTTGCTTCTTGATCATAATACTAGGAATTCATAAACAAAACTGGCCTTTGCTCTTTTTCCCTTGTTTCCTTATATGAGTAGTAGAACCTAAAAACAGAATTTACAAAAGTTCTATACAAATAAGGGCCTGTCATTGCATGTGTGCAAATATTTATTCATGTATTGGTTACTTTCCTTATCTCTGAGGCAAAATACCTGATAAAAGTGACCTAAATAAGGAAGGATTTGTCTTGGCTCACAGTTTCAGAGGTGTCAATCCATCATGGTGGGGAGATTGTGGTAGAGAAGAGCTGTTCACTTCATGGTGGCCAAAGAGCAAGGAGAGAGGATCACAAGAAGGAGCCAGGGGGAGATATATCCCCAGGAATTTCAGCTTTCCTCCAGCTATGCCTACCTCCTGCTCTTCACCACCTCCCTGTAAATCCCTCAATATTATAAATCCATGAAGAGATCAATTCATTGATTAGGTCAGGCCCTCAGGATCTACTTGTCTCTTGAAGTGCCATTAGTGACACCCCCAGGATGGTGCTTTACTCTTGGGCATTTTTCAGTTCAATCATTTTGATAATCAAGATTAACCATCACAAATCACTTATTCAGCAAATATTTATTGGATGCTAATTACATGCCAAACATTACTGTTTGCACTGAGGGAGCAAGGAAGGAGCAACATCCTTGTTCCTGTAGTGGTTACATTCCAGTTGCTGGTATCTCTCTCTTCTGGACTATGGCCCGCTGTCATTATTTTTTGTAGGTGAGACAGAAAAGCCCTGCATCCTGGCACTGATGGATGATGAACTCTATGAGGAAGAAGAAGAGCTGCGCCTGGTACTGGGCACTCCACAAAGCAACTCTACCTATGGGGCTGCAGTTGGGGAACAAAATGAAACTCTGATAAGGATCCAAGATGACGCTGATAGTAAGAAGTTATTTCCTGTGCTCAACTGTGAATTAGGACCTGAAATCCATACCTATGAAGGTTTTAGGTGGCTCAGAAAATAACTCCCTCTTTCTGGGTAGGGTTTAAAAGCAATTAATAAATAAGAAAAAGATTAAGATAGACGGGGAACAAAATAAACCATTAAAACTGATAAAGTTAGGGGTTTGGGACACAGCTCACTGGTAGAATGCTTGCCTAGCATGTGTAAGGCTCTGAGTTCAATCCTTACCAACACAAAAAATAAAAATAATAAAATTAAAAACTGAAAATCTTGATTTTCGAGCATATGACTTCTATCCAAATACTCCAGCCCAAGCCTTCCATGTGCCCTCTTCCCTACACAAAGTTAGGTAGGTAGTCCTGGGCCAACAGTCTCCTCCCTCCCTGCCCGTTCCATGGTCTGCTCCTATAGGACTTATAGCACAGAGGGCCAGCCCACAGCACAAGGCTGGTTAATCCCCAGGGAAGAGCTGGGTGACATGTGTCTGCTGCTTCTTCCACACTCACCATTAATATTGAGTGAGGAGAGGGAAACCAGGAGTGCAATAGTAATGAAGGTCCTCTTGGGTGGAAGGAAATAGAGATGGGGATAAAGCATCCCCTATACCAGCAGTTTAACTTGTTTGTGTTTTCCACAATTTCAGAGACTATTATCAAATTTGGAGAAACCAAATTTAGTGTCACTGAACCTAAAGAGCCAGGAGAGTCAGTAGTTGTCAAAATCCCAGTAATTCGCCAAGGAGACACTTCAAAGGTTTCCATCGTGAGAGTCCACACAAAGGACGGCTCGGCCACCTCCGGAGAAGACTATCACCCCGTGTCAGAAGGTACGGGGCTCCCAGGGCCTATAACCAGCTGAATCATGCCAGCACTGGGTGTTAGTACTGTGCCCTTGAGAAAAAGATGAGAAACCTCCAACTGAAATTTAAAAAGACACGCTTGAGGGGCAGGGCATAGTGGCACACACCTGTAATCCCAGGGGCTCAGGAGGGGGGAGGCAGGAGGATCACAAGTTTGAGAACAGAGGCAGTCTGCATAATTTAGTGAAGTCCTATCTCAAAAAGTTAAAAAAAAAAAAAAGACACGCTTGTTATAACTCATCTCCTTCATGAAAAGAAAGACAACAGAATTTATTTCTAGAATTTTCTTTTTCAATGTACAGGGTATACATGTTAGAACTTAGGGAAATTTTGAGTAGATGTGCTAGATGACCTTCCTCTTTTGAGTCTAATTTATTACTTTTCTGTAATTTCCTATTATATTGAAAAGGTATGTGATAAGAGAAAGATATATAATAATATAAAGCTAAAGCTAAAGAATGTTGTGCTCTGTGAGTTCTCTGGGACGTTGTTGTTGTTGTTGTTGTTGTTGTTGTTGTTGTTGTTATTGTTGTTGTTAAATGCCATAGAGTCAGGTCTGACTCATAGCAACCCTATGTACAACGCAGCAAACCACTCCCTGATTCTGTGCAAGCCAAACGATCTTATTTATGTTTAAGCCCATTGTTGCAAACACTGTATCAATCCATCTAGTGGAAGGTTTTCCTTTTTTTCATTGACCTGCCACTCTCCCACACGTGATGTCCTTCTCCAGGGATTGGTGCCTCCTGACCACATGTCCAAAACACATAAGACACAGTCTAGCCTCCTTGCTTCCAAGGAGTACTCTATGAGTGTCTTATTGCTTGTTGCCTTTCGTCTCTCTCCTTCTGCAAATTTTGGGATTGTTTCTTCTGCTGCTTTCATGAGTAACTAAAACAAATCAGTTATTTCCTCTCACATGCCTCCACTCAAAGACTCTCTCTTTCCCTCTCTCAATCCTGATAGAATAAATATATAAACATATATTTATATGTTTATTTTTTATTTATTTGGACATATAAATATATATGTCCAAAATGAAGATCATGATTTATTTGGACATATAAATATATATGTCCAAAATGAAGATCATGATTTATTTGGAGTTCTCCAGATCTACCGGGTGTCTCATTTTTCTCTCTCTCATTATCAGTAATCATAGCACTTGATGATTACAGCACTTCAAGCATTCATCTTGATTTTCTAACTTGACAAAAATAGTTAGAAAGTGACTGTTAGATGTTACTGAATCAGTATCACAGATAATGAGATAATAGAAAACTGCAGGATCTTTTACAAAGTGGCTTCTATATACTTTTTTACATATCTAATAAGAATTTGATAAACCACTGTATAGCTTCAGTTATCCTCAGATTTTTCTCTATATATTGAAATATATCACATATAATCAAAAGAAAATAAAGAAAGTTGCTGAATTATAAAATCTCATGTTAGTCTTTTCTATAATAAGTAGATTTCACTGAAAGGAAAACCTTCTAAATACTAATGGTGTGACCTTCAACAGAAATTGTTTTCCTTAGAAATAAAATGATTCTTTTGGCTGAAGCAGGAATAAAATTATAACTATGCAGTAAACTGACAAGTGAAGTCAGATAAAATGTAAATGAAACTAAATCAGCCTATGTGTGTTTCATCTCATAAATGTCAACATGTTGTTTGTGATGTTTACAATAAAAAATATTAAAGGATTTTTCTTCTGGAGCAGGTTCTAATATCCCCTTTTATGACTTAAATTGAGCTCAGTCAAAAAAAATTACTAATTCAGTTTTATAGAGAAGTTTTTCTTTGTAATTCATAAAAAACAAAGTAGAAAAAGAAAAGAATACACGAGAGATGCATTTTTTTCCACTGTACTCTAAAGGATTTACAGTTGATTGAACTGCAGTTCCATCGGGAAGCACCATTTATCATCTCCTCTAACTGATTATTCTCTATATTCTTGATATTTTCTCTTCTGAACTAGTTTTTTGAAAGGTATTGTAAAACCAACAGAATAATGTATCCATGTTTTGCAGTGTGACCAGCTGCCTAATCATGAGTTCAATAAAACCTGATGATTTTTAACATTTAAAAAAAAAAAAAAAAAAACTTTTAAGCCAGGCACCATGGTTCACTCCTGTAATCCCAGCAATTTGGGAGGCAGAAACAGGAGAATTGCAGGTTGGAGGCCCGAGGCAATCTGTGTAACATAGCAAGAAGCTGTCTCAAAATAGAAAATAAAAAAATAGGGGCTGCATCCCAGTGGGTAGAGCACTTGCAAAGTATGTGTGAGACCCTTGGTTCAGCCCCTAAGTACCTCAAAAAAAATTAATGCCAAAGAAAAAGATTCTGATAATTGAATTTAGTTTTCATGACTATGAAATGCTTCTTTTTAGTGAGAGGGGACAAGATAAAGGCAAAAAAGTCACTAACATTTTTCTATAATAAAGTTTCTAAGTTTCCAAGAACAAAAAGAAGTGTTTTTGAAATGTAGTTTGATATTCTATTAACAAAATTCCATAATTATATGTGTGTGTATATATATATATATAATATTATGTATATTATATATATAACAAATACTATTCACACTAGATTATATCTTTAATTGCATCATTTGACATGGGTCTTACTGCTTTAGAAATTCTGGGAAGTGAGAAGTGAGTTTGTGTGCTTATGTACCAGGATGAAAACTACTGATCTGTAACTCAGCATTTTTTTAAACTGTGGGTCAAAAAATCAATGTAGTAATTTAAGATTAGAATTTTCCTCTGGCTAGAATAGAATAGAATTACATAATAGTAAATACAGTGATGCTTGTTAAATTTTGGTTCCCTTTTAGGGCATACATATGCTCACACTCACAAATATACTGGGATATGATATCAAATGTATTTGTCATTGGAGAGCACAGTCAAATAATCGTGTGTGTGTGTGTGTGTGTGTGTGTGTGTGTGTGTGTGTGAGATACTTGAGAGTTGAACCCAAGCCCTCACATACACTTTGCAAGTGCATTCTCAGCTCATTTTTTATTTTTTGTTTTCCAACTGTGTCTCAAGATTGCACAGGCTGTCTCTGGCCTTGAACTTGGAATTACAGGCATGTGCTATTATGCCTGACTTCATAGTGAAAATTTTTCTTATCTTATTTTATTTTTTCGTACTGGGTACTGGGGACTTGAACCTGGGCCTCACACATGCTTTTTGCAAGCTCTCAACCACTGAGCCATACCCCTAGAACATTTCTTTACTTTGTATTTTGAGACAGAGTCTCACTAAGTTACACAGGCTCTCTCTTGCCTCGAACTTGCAATCCTGCTGCCTCCACCTCATAGTCAAAAAATCTTGACAAAAACTGTTCAAATTTATGTATAAAACATTTAAACCTGTGGTTTTGCATTTGTAGAAATTGAGTTTAAGGAAGGAGAAGCTCAGCACATTGTTGAAATTGAAGTACTCTTTGATGGGGTAAGAGAAATGAGAGAGGCCTTCACTGTTCATCTAAAACCTGATGAAAATATGATAGCAGAGACACAGGTAAGTAATACGATGTGCATATAAATTCATAGCCACCATTTTGTCAGAACAAATGCATATGAGAAACCACATAGTGTCCAATAAAGTAATGAGACTTTGTACTAACCTTACACGAAGGGGATGTGTGGAATCCCTTTGCACCACCCAAACAAGTTTTGTTCTGATTAGATCATAACCAGAAAGGGTTTCTCCATCTTTGACAAATCTTGGTGGTAGAAACACAAGATCGGGAGTCAACCAATACTCACATAGGCCCAGGTACCTTTCCCATGCCATTCAGTAGTGACTGAACTGGGGCTTAATCTCCAGAGAGCACATCATCTCAGAACAAAGATAAGACATTAATCCAGCACCACAATTCATTAAAACATACATTTTAACCCACAGAACAGTGTATTAACCCTTAAAATTCCCACCTATTCCTCCTAGTTTGATTAGAATTTATGTTCAGAGCCTCACATCCAAAATCCAGGCCCAAAATTTTCCTATGCACATGTAATTTTTAGTGTATTATAAACCCCATTTTCTTTAAAATAGCTATAATTTTTATAGAATTTTGACCTTTACAATAAAAACATTTTTTCAAATTACATGTCATTTGAAGAATAGGTCAATTTGAATAATAGCTATGCCTAAACTTACTATATTGCTTTTATTATTTGTTTCACTATTAGAGTGAGGTCAAAACTGGGGAAATATTTTTTCTTAAGTACCTTTATCATTTTATCATTTTCATTGCTTGATGGTATTTCCCCTACATTGTCTTACTTTTTAAAGTCATACTTAAGATTCAAGACAAGGAGCAGAAAATCTTTATCAAATATATTTTATGTCTTGGTCACATAAAAATGAATCTCTTTTTTTCTTTAATGGCTTAGTATATGAAACTCTTTCAGATAAAAAGAACAGAGATTCACTAAATTCACTTCCAGTGTTAAAAGCTTCTCTTAAAAGTACATAGACTGGGAGAATGGGTTCATGAGCAGGTAAGGGGGAAGTGAACATGAGCAGTGTTCAATGAAATGCATGTATGGAAATGTCATAAGACCCATTAAGTTGTACATTAAAAATTACCAATAAAGTTTTAGAAAAAAAAGTACATAGACAATCCAATATTTACAATGATTGAACTTACACTTTTTAATTTTAGGATAGTATAAAGATGATATGCTTTCAGTGGAAATCACACTTTGAATTTTGACTTTTGTCTTTTCTGAGCAATCATGAGAGTAAACACCTAAGACTCTCCAGTGTACCAGGCTGTTAAGCTGTGATATTCATGAAGTTAGGCAGATTGAACGTATTTTTCATTTACAACATTTTCAACCTGGGATGAGTCCATGGGATGTAAACTCATTATTAGTAGTGGAGCATCTAGCCATGTAAAGATAGGTTTGGAAACTGTGATGTCAGCTACCAGATATGGGAAGGTTGTTGAGGAGCCAGGGCAAATGGACAGCAAGGTATTTTTTCACCATACTCAGCAATAACATCCAGAGATTCCCCTCCTTTCAATTCTTAGCATCTCCCTCCACCTGTACTTCAGGGAGCACCTTCTGGCCTTCCCCCACGTAAACCTTTGCTTCTTACTAATATCCAGTTTATCATGGCCCACGCTATCCTGTAACCTCAAGGGTCTCCCTTTTCTCAAGGTGCCTAACAGCTTTCCTCCATCAACTAGTGGACTTCCACTTCACAACGCCAAGTCCAATTTAGCTAATAACATCACAACTGCCAGGAAAATCTTAGAGCACAAATAAGTTGTGGGCCACAGGCCAACATTTGGGTTACCTGTACCAGGCTCCAGTACCCTCCCCTGGACCCATAAGATGAGCAAGGTGGCAGGGTCCCATGCAAATAAAAAACACATATGCCCTGTCACTCTTCAGGGGATCTGGGCATGACAGTTTTTATCACAAGGATTCCATGGGTTTACCAGGCATTTTGAGTATTGTTCTGGATGACAGAAGCACCAAAACTCTAATATTTCATGAATTGGTAATAATTATATTTTTCTTCTAGATGACCAAAGCCATTGTGTATATAGAGGAAATGAATAGCATGGCAGATGTCACTTTTCCTTCCGTCCCTCAAATTGTGTCCTTGCTGATGTACGATGACACTTCCAAAGCTAAGGAGGGTGCTGGGCCCATGTCTGGCTATCCTGTCATCTGCATCACAGTGAGTAGGAAATTGATGAAATTGAGGGAAATTATAGGACAATTATTCAAAATACTTATGAATTTTAATCCATATTGTCATGAAAAATAAAAGTAGGAAAATATTAAAAAGTTTAAATTTTGAATTGTGACAAAGAAAGCATAATATTAATTAAATGAAGTTCCCATTTTTCTTCCTTCATCCAATAAAGATTTATTAACTGGTGTGCACAGAATGTGTGATCTGAGTATCTGTCAATGATAGAAAAATAAAGCATGAACTCTTCATATAAGAAATTTAAAAATAAGGAAAAGAAAAAAAACATAGGAATCAGTAACTAGTATAGGGCAAAATGTGATCATTATCACAAAAGCCATACAAGTTAGGCACTAGAGCTATGGGGCTTCATGCATGAGGGAAGGCTTGGAATGGTCACGTGGAATTTTGGTAGTTAAGATTCCAATAAGGAAAGATCATTCCAGAAAGAAATGATTACAATAGAAGCTACTGCTAGAAGAAGAGCAGAAGAAATAGCATAGCATCATTGCTTTTTTTAACTTGCCTTCCTTGACCAAATTATAAGCTCTTTGTGAGCAAAAACTATTTCTTATTTTTATATCACAGCTGCCTTGGCATAACAATTCATACATAATATACATTCAGTAAGTGTTTATTGTATTAACAAGGCCTAAACAATAATTTGGTGCCCAATTATAATGGTCTTTAAATGTCACATTAAGAATGTGGACTTCATTTGTTAGATAGCAGGGAGCTCTTGCATAGAAGAACTGCATGATTATAGGGGTTATGTTGGAGTGTTAGCAGGGCAGCAGTGTGTCACTTGACTGGGAAGAAAGGTTCTGAATTAAACTGGGAGATGGTGGCAGGAATGGAAAAGAAGGAACCAACTTAAGAAGCACAGAAGAAGAATGATCAAGTTCACTGACCCACTGGATATGGAAGGAAGGAAAGGAACCAGCTATTAACTGCTGATTAGCACTCTTGCTGGCCCTGATGATGTGACCAGCTCCATGAGGGAAGTGGACTGTCACACCTTTTTTTAGGGACAGAAGGAGGGAGGAGAGAGGGATGATGGAAAGAGAAAGAATAAGGATAATTTGGCAATTCTTCAGATTCAAGACATGATGACGTGATTAACAATTTTGCATGTATCCAATTAGAGGTAGAACCATCCAATAAAAACAGCTTGAAGTGCAAGCTGAGAGTTCATAACAGCTATCATGGCTAGGAATAGAAATTTGGAAATTGCATGAACAGCATGTAGAAATGGGAGGTGGAAAAACAGCAGTGAAAACATGAAGTTTAAGAGGACTTGAGAGAAATAATATCCACCTTGTTCTGTACTATGGTCCTAACACAATTGTTTGTTTTCCATAGGCTTGCAACCCCAAATATTCAGACTATGACAAAACAGGCTCTATCTGTGCCAGTGAGAACATCAACGACACTCTGACCCAATACAGATGGCTGATTAGTGCTCCTGCTGGCCCCGATGGGGTGACCAGCCCCATGAGAGAGGTGGACTTTGACACCTTTTTTACATCATCCAAGATGATCACACTGGACTCCATATACTTTCAGCCTGGCTCCCGAGTGCAGTGTGCAGCTCGTGCTGTGAACGCCAATGGGAATGAAGGCCTGGAGCTGATGAGCCCTATCGTAACCATCGGCAAAGAAGAAGGTAAGGCACTGCTGTTTTTGCATGAAGATCTCTGTAATACCGTGGAGTGTTACAGATGACGACATTCTGATTATTCATTCTTCCAAATGTCCCATGTGTTCTACAGCTCTCTAAGTATTTTAAAGTGAAGATTCATTTTTATGGAAATATTAAAATATGAAGTTATTCACGACACAGTTTGTGAGTGCCTATGATATGCCAGACATAGTGCTTTGTGCTGTCACTAAGAAAAGGAAGATCCCTATGCTTGAGGACTCCACAGGAAGGTTGAGAACACAGACAAATTTGAATCTGGATAAGGCACTGAAATGCAAAGTTAGAAGTGATTAGTTCTTCCCTGAGTGGGTCAGGAAAGACTCCTCATGCAGGAGATGCTAAAGCTGGCTCTTGAAAACCTGAGCAATAAGTCTTAGAAGCATGAAAGAACATGGAATATTCTGGAGTGACAAACAGAGAAATAGGGGAGCTCCTGACAGGAAGAGGAAGGGTCAGGAGACAAAGCAGGGTGGGATGTGAGGGTTAGGTTTGCACAGGGGATGTCAATGCCCTGCCAGGAGCTCAGCTGGCAGTTGGATGAAGAGTTTGCTGGGGATAGCAAGGGAAGGCCAGTCCAGGTGGAAAGGTATGTTTACACACACTCGCAAGAGGCTGTGTTTGAGGCCAGAGCCAAGGATACATTGAGAGTGGAGAATAGGATATGGCTTGTCCATAGGATGAGAAAGTCAGAAAATCTACTTTATACACTAATTCTTCAGTCTGCACCAGAATTTTTAAGTTAGATTTTTATTGTTGTTGGTTGTTGTTTTTTATGCTGGGAATCAATTCTAAGGTCTTATGCATGCCTATACCATTGAGCTATATATACCTCAAGCCATAAATTAGATTTTTTGAAAAAATTATATGTATATGTTTCAATTTCTACAATTTCTATTTGCATATAGCATTCAGAAGTACATTTGGGACTGAGATGTAGCTCAGTGGTAGAATGCTTACTTAGCAAGCACAAGGTCCTAGGTTTGATCTCTACCACAGCAAAACAAAACAAAACAAAATAGTACATTTGGTGCATAAAGAAAGGTCACATGCTCAAAAAGAGAAATGCCATATGTTCTCACTCATATGTGGGAGCTAAATCTAATTCAAAGGAAGAGAAATAATTATATATATTTAGATATATAAAAATGAATAATCATACTTATCTAAGAATGGAAAATACTAACAGATCAGAAAGAAGAGGGAGGGGATCAGCAGGTGGGGACTGAGGGTGGAGAAGGGAGGGGGAGGGGAATAGTGTACAAGGGTAAAGAGAGATGAAAATCTCAAAATATAGGATGCAACTCTATGAACACATGAAATAAAGAGTGATGAGGAAAACATTCAATGAGAATATAACCCATGGTGGCAGATGATTTTCATTACATACTAATTAAAATCCTCTTTTTCTTTTATTCTTCAGTTTATATTGTTCTGCAAAAAGATGTAAGCTGATGAATGTGTAAGCAAAAGTGATTTAATCGTTGCATAATGGGTATAGCAAAAGACTTATTACTCTGTACCCCACCAACATTTATAAATAAAACAAAGAAAGGTCACACATACCACCTACTACCATTATATATTCAAGATCAAGTATTGATTATGCTATAAATTTATTTATTGACATATCATAAATAAACATACTCTTTTAATCAGAGTAAAATATATGCTTTTTAAGTTTTTCTTAAAACCAAGCAATTCTGTTGGTAATAAAAAATTAATGATGTCTTAAATTTAGTGCCCATATTAATAAAACACAGCCCAGATGCTGGGGCCTGCCCCTGATTTTATTGCTATTCTAATAAATATCTATTTCCTCTGTTGTATACAAATAGAAAATAAATTATATACTTCCTAATTCTCTTAAAATTATATTCCAGTGTCTTGGTCCCTTCCATGCTCTTGTGAAAACATCCCAATTCTCTCAAAGGAAACATTGCAGGACGATTTGCATGTCAAAACTCTTGAAGTTCACTTTGAGAGGAAGGGGGGGGTGTAGTTGAATTTATAATACATATACTAAGAAATAGGCTAGGGTTTAGCTCAGTTGGTAGAGTGCTGCTCTGCACTCTCTGAGGCCCTGTGTTCAATCCCCACGCTGCAAAAAATGGGAGAAGGATTTGGCAATCCACACCCAAAGCAATCCCAAAACAATCAGCCATTGAAAATGCTATGAATAGCGAAGCACTGACAAGAGGGCTGAGCATGGCACAGTGTCATGGAGTGTTTCATTCTGTTACACATAGGGTCATTATGTGTTGGAACCAACTCAGCGACACCTAACAGCAGCATACTAAGAAATTACATATCTAGAGAAAACTCTATGGTATATAATTCACTCTGTGATATTAGGGGTATTATAGTTTGTGTTTTTAAAATGAGCACTTTTTAGGGGATATAACTTAGTAGTTGAGCATTTGCCAAGTATACATGAGGCCCTGGATTTGATTCCCATTGCCATTAAAAAAATTTTAACTAAAACATTTTTCATTTTATTTACTAATAATAATTATATTTTATACCCACTCACTCCAAAAATAATCCATCATTGAAAACCCTATGAATAGCAGAGAAGCACTGACAATACAGTTTCTCCTGTTGTACATGGGATCTCTATGAGTCGGACACCCACTCAACAACACCTAACAACAACAATAACATATTATTTTAAAGTAAATATCAAATTCACTTAACTAAACTTTGTTCTTACTGCTTTCACTCATTTTTACTATACCTCTTCACACTATATATTAAAATAATTTTGTGGGCATGCTCATGACCCAAAATAACCAGCACATATCAAATCACATTGAACTTTTTAAAATCTCTAAAATGTTGAGAGGCCACTAAACTATGTGCTGTGATGACTTCTCCCATCGTAGCCTTCTGCTTCCTTACAATGAACATTCTTAGCGATGTATTAGTCACAGAGAATCTTAAAGTATATAGAAAAAATAATAGCACTTATATTAAAATATTCTTCAGGTGTTATCTACTATCTTCTTTTAGCATAAATGTGTTCTTTTTCCTTGAGGTCTCTGTCATCCCCGTGTGCCTGGGGTGGTGGGGGCCGAGCCATTCTCAGCTAAACTGCGCTACACAGGCCCTGAGGACCCAGACTATGCCAATCTTATCAAGCTCACCGTCACAATGCCACACATAGATGGTAGGTGCCTTGGGTAAGCAAATTCATGGAAGAGTTTTGGGCTCCTCATAACTTAGTTTGTTTTACTTAATCCAAATTTCCAAGCTTAAATAAGCGTTCAGTCTGCAACTTGACCTTCAGGTCCTTCTGCTTCTTTCAGTTCTTTCTGCCTTCTTTCTACCTAGCTTTGAAAAGTCTGACAACTTAAGCATTCTTTAAAATTAAGTTTGACATATGTCCAAATGCAACAAAGTAGAGTGTGGTTAATGCACTTCCCCGTAGGCATGCTGCCCGTGATCTCCACTAGAGAGCTCTCCAACTTTGAGCTGACCCTCAGCCCCGATGGCACAAGAGTGGGGAACCACAAGTGCTCCAACCTCCTGGATTACACTGAGGTGAAGACCCACCATGGTTTCCTGACTGATGCTACGAAGAACCCAGAAGTCATTGGAGAGACCTATCCTTACCAGTACAACGCACCTGTCAGAGGCTCCAGCACCCTACGCTTCTACCGAAACCTGAACCTAGAGGCCTGTTTGTGGGAGTTCGTCAGCTACTATGACATGTCTGAGCTCCTCGCTGACTGTGGAGGCACAATTGGGACTGATGGCCAGGTACGATTTCTAACATCTGACTTCAACCACTGGATAAACCAACCCATTTGTCCCATCAATGGATGTTTTACTACATCTCAAGTCTAATCTCTGTAATGTAGGTGATTAGTCACAAGAGGGACCAGATGATTGGTATGGATGGTATGACAATCCACGTCTATTGCTAGGAGAATGTGTCAAAATACAAGTATTTTTTTAATGATAGGTAAATAATATTGACTTTTACTAAAAGGACACTGTATAACAATTGTCTTAAACTCCAAATCTACTCTAACATTTAAAAATCCAATTACTGATTTCTCTTTAAAGTAGACATTATCATTTCTTGTGAATATGCATAGGTCCTGTGACATTGTATCAATAACCACCTAAAATGAGGTTTTATAATACTGAGGATTCGTCTAATTTTCTCCCTCCTTACTCTTGTTTCTCTTCCCCCTTCTTTTTTCTCTCTTCTAGTCTCTTGTTTCTCTTTCCTTTTTCTTTCTAGTTTTACCTTTTTTCCTGTTTTGTGTTTCTATAATAACATAGTAAAAAGTATTTGCACTAAAAGCTTATTGTTAGTTCTCCACGACAATGAAAAATTCCTCTTCATACTGTACAGACATTTACATATAAAATACAAATTCCCACACAAATCCTCCCCCGACCATCACCATCAAAGTACCTGTTAAAATGATAAGGAAGCAAGGTCTCCATCGATGTTATAATAGAGAATGTAAAGTATGTACATTCGATACGTTGTTGTTGTTAGGTGCCATGGAGTCGGTATCCAACTCATAGCGACCTTACATACAGCAGGCGAAACACTATTGTCAGTGCTTCTCTGCTATTCATAGGGTTCTCAGTGGTGGGTTGATTTTGGGGAGTGGGTTGCTGGATCTCTCTCCCAAGCCAACAGCACCTGGTGTTCCCAGGCGGTCTCCCATCCAAGTACTAACCAGGCCCAACCCTGCTTAGCTTCTGAGATCTGATGGGATCGGTTGCCACAGGGCTAAGGCTACAGGCATATTCGATAAAGTTGAACAAAAGCAATGTTCTGTCTTACCTGAAGCAAATAAAAAGTTATACAAGTAGTCTTATGAGTGAAAGTGTTGAATAGTATGCAGAACATATCATGTCTGTCAAGATTTAGTCAAACTAAGGCTAAATTCCTAACAATTCCTAAAGTCCTTTAGGCCATATTCCTAAGGTGTTAAAGTATAAAACATGTCAGAGTAAGAAAAAATAAATGATAACTCACTTATCAGTTTAATCCCACAGCAAAGATATTGAATTTGACAAGTTCAATTTATTGATGTTGAAGGAGAAGCCTGTGTCTGGAAACTATTAGACTCAAAGGTTGTTGAGACATTATCTTAACAGCCTTCTCTAAAAGCAGCAGTATCTAGTAAGTGTATGAATTAGTAAATATCCCAAATAAAAGCACCAACACAAAGACAGTATGAAATGGCAAAAAGAGGCTAGATACTGGATTCAAGCAAATGCAAACTCACACTGGTTCCAATATATTTTAGCAGTGTGTCCTGGGGCAAGTTACTTAAGCCCTCTCTCATAAATGACAGCTCTCTGCGTACTTCTTCCCCAGCCTGTCTTTACCACCTGAAAAAACAAAACAAAACAAAACAAGTACGAATTCGATCCCCAGAATAAGAACATTCGTATTACCAAATGTACCTCTGCCTTTTCCATTATAGATCAAACATCACCACTTCCTTTAGCTCTTCTTTACAGAACCTGTCTTCAATCTGTTATTAAATCACTATTTCCTTTCAGCTTGCTTTACCCTCAGGAACTTGCTCAAGACAGAGGATCCATGGGTATAAACAACATAGGATGAGGAATAAGATTATTCCCTGTTGAAAGCACTTCTCCGTGCTGCAGAGCTTCTCCATGGGCCTTGTCTAGTCCGTGGCTTGTTGTCAACCCCAGGAATGTTTTCTATCTTCTCTATAAAATGGCAGCAGGTTTCCATCTTTTATATATGTGATCCACACAGACTTGTCCAGTGAAAGTCCTGCACTGACCTGCCTGAGCTTTATCCTGTTCTCCCTGCACACTCTTCCAACATGTCAAGGTCATCTTGAACTCAAAGCCTGCCTTCTAAGGTGTTAACTCCTCAGACCAAATCTGGCTATAAACCCTCCTCCCTTAAACTGACTTGGCCATGCTAGGTTTTAAAAATTGCAGTTCCTCCAATTGAATCCTTTGAGTTCAGAATTTATTTTCTTCCCATGACCTCTGCTAGAAAAGTCATTTCTCTGCTTCTGTCATTGAACTGCAGATGGTTCTACTCCATTAGGTGAAAACTGACAACTCCAGGTTTCAGTCAAGTTTCACCTGCCCAGAAGGCTTGTTATTATATAATGCTAGGAATAAGAGGTGAGGATTGTCACAGCGTCCAGTTCTTGACCAGTTTGTGCAACCTTCTTAAGTAGATGTCTACTTTATTGTAACAGTTCCTTCTGAGAGAATTTTTCTGCATTGGCATTATTAAAAATAAATCTAACAGCATTACCATGATGATCCGTGTCCTAGAGATGAACAGATTCTATGTAACTCACTGAGATTTTAGGACTTGATTATAAAATTCAAAAATCCTGATCATAATCTAAATAAAAATGCAACCTAGTATAACATATTACTTATATACTCTTAAAATGAAGATTAGAGATGGCCATCCCATTTGTCTCTATTTTCTTCCTTGAGTTTAAACTTCTATTTCTCCATTAACTGCTAATATTCTCCTCACAACACATGTACATATTACTTAAATACAGGTGGAGGAAAAGAAAATATAAATAAAGTAGAAGAAAGCTAATCCTCTGAGATACTTCCTTACTTTTCCTCCTTTACTTTTTGGGTTCTAGAGAAGAAAAGAAAACATCTAATAATAGTATTAACAATAAAAATTGTCAGCTGGATACCATGATGCATGCCTATAATCCCAACAACTCAGGCAGCTGAGGCAGGAGGATCATAAGTTCAAGGTTAAAGGCAGCCTGTGCAATGTAGTGAGATCATTTCAAAATAAAAAATGAAAAATGCCAGGCACAGTGGTGCATGCCTGTAATCCCAGCAACACAGGAGATGGAGGCAGGAGGATTGCAGGTTCAAGGCCAGAGGCAGCCTCCATAATTTAGTAAGACCCTGTCTCAAGATAAGAGATTTTTTAAAAAAGGAAGAGTTAGGAGTACAGCTCAGTGGTAGAGAACATATAAAAAGTATACATGAGACCCTAGGATCAGCCCATAGTAACACAAAAAAATAACGCTGATAATAAATTTTAAAATAATAATAAATAAATAACGGGGGCTAGGAGTACTGTTCAGTGGTAGAGCATTGGCTGAGCATGCGTGAGGCCCTGGTTCAACTTCCAATAGCAGG
The DNA here is from genome assembly GCA_007922755.1 of Pedetes capensis. Lineage (NCBI taxonomy): Eukaryota > Metazoa > Chordata > Mammalia > Rodentia > Pedetidae > Pedetes > Pedetes capensis. The sequence goes on along the minus strand of VMDO01020185.1, from coordinate 16,564 downwards.
GGAAAAAAAGAGCTGATAATAGCAGCACCTTATGAGCCGGGTACAGTTGTGCACACCTGTAATCCCAGCGGCTTGGGAGGCGGAGGCAGGAGGATCGCAAGTTGGAGACCAGAGGCAGTCTGCATAATTTAGCAAGACCCTGTCTCAAAAAGTAAAAAAAAAAAAAAAAATGGGCTGGGGGTTCAGTTCAGGGCTCCAGCACTTGCAAAGCATGCAAGCATGTGGCCCTGGATTCAATCCCTAGTACTGGGGGAAAAAAATAGTAGCACCTTATATACATTTAATGTTTACTGTGTGCCTATCTATGGGAGAAGGACCTGGTAATACACTCCCAAGGCAATCCCGAAACAGTCAGCCATTGAAAACCCTATGAGGGTCGCTATGAGTCGGATACCGACTCGACAGCACCTAACAACAACAACAACAATGTGCCTATCATTCTTCTAAATACTTAATACATTTCCACACATTGTAACCTCACAACAACCCTACCAGATAAGTTTGTCTCCCTTATTATGGATAAGGAAGCAGAAGCAAAGAGAACTCAAATAACTTGTTCAAGTTCCGGTAGCTTGTGGTATTGTACTCACAATATCATAATGCTTATCTGGACATTTAATTGAATGTGAAGAACAAATATGGTCACAGATGCAATTCTAAGAAATCCAAATGAATATTTCCTTTGTTTTTGGTACAAGACTGCTGCCCCATAGTGATCATGAAAATGTGTGCCAGATTAAACCCACACCCACTGTTGGTAAAACAAAGCCAATCCAGGTCCTAACAACAGTGTCCACAGCTTCACTTGAGTGAAAGCAGATAAGTTTTAAATGCACTTGAAGGAAACCAAACTAAATGCATGATAAATAGACTCTCCTTTAGGATTTCAATGAGAGTCTTACAAACGTTCACGTTTCTTTACTTAGAATGGGAAAAACAGGCAAGGGTGAACCATCAGCATGGATGACATGTTTCACAGCGGCTCCATGGGTTTGTTGCCCACTGCAGTAAGCAGTACATGGAAGTCCATTTGTCCCCTCCAAAACCACAAAACCCTGGTCAAGCACTAGCTGGCATTATCTTCTCTCTTCTAACCCTTTCATAGACTTGGCACCTTAGCTTAAGGTAATCACTGTGCAAACAATTTTTATTAACCTGTAGTTGCTTTTGCCAGTAGCAACATAATGAGCTGATATTTTTCTTTATGTGTTCTTAATAGCTACAGTGACCACCATGAAATATTGCCAGGACTCTACATTTGTGTGTGTGTGAATGTGTGTGTGTGTGTGTGTGTGTGTGTTTGTGTGTAGTTAAAAATCTGTTTCTGAAACACTCTGAGTTTTCTACCATCCCCATCCTCCCAATTATTTAACATATAAGAAAGAGTTGCCAAAGTGAAAGAATCACTTGAAAATCCAAAATAGTAATCTGTTGATAGCAATGAAGTTTAAATTTTATGCACTTTGCAGCTATTTTCAGCTGGTATCAAGATTAGATCTGTTTTGTCCATTTTATTCATTTGTATGTTCTTTCATTAAGTAAATCATCAATGAACACCTAGTCTATGTCAGGGAACACTCCCTCTACCTGATGAGGTCCAAGGACAAAGCTTACATACCAACAATGTAGAGTTACAAGGGTCAGGTCATCTTTAAAAAGTTAAGAATTTTCCTTGCCACAAAAAAGAAATTTGGAAATTCTCTAATGATGTCTGATTCTAAAATCACTTTTAATCATTTGTTTCTAAAATCACTTTTGATCATTTGGAGCAAAAATATATAGATTAAATAAATGACTCTACTCCAACTTTATTCATACCCTGCATTTTATTTTAAAAAATTTAAGTTGTTTGGGTATATAATAAAAAATACTTTTGAAACCTGGATGTGGTGGCACACGCCTGTAATCCCAGCAACTCAGGAGACAAAGGCAGGAGAATCACAGGTTTGAGGTCAGAGGCACCCTGTGTAACTTAGCAAAACTCTGTCTCACAATAAAAAGTAAAAAATGGGCTGGAGTTAATGGCTCAGTAATAGAGCGCCTGCAAAGCATGTGTGAGACCCTGGGTGAAAGCCCCCAGTACTGCAAAAATATTTATTTATTTATTTATTTATTTATTTAATCTTTTAATGAATGTATTGTGAAATAAGAATCATAAATCTTTCACCTCATTAAGTAAACATTAACTGATGACATAGCCCAATGTGCATGAGTAAGCTGCAGAAATGCAACATCCATTACAATTTGAACTTAAGACATGAAATTGTAATGTATTTGTGAGAAGATATAGTATGACTTTGGAAAAGTAAACTAATATTTTTTCTTAGTTCCTTTGAGAATAATTTTGCCTCCTTTTAACTAATGTATTTGATTTATTTTTTTTATTGCGTGAAGGTTTTAATTTTTATACAATGAAAGATAACAACATAGACCAAAGATTAGGTGAAGATATTTGCAACACATTTAATTTACTGTTAGTGCACAGAACCTATACCAAACTCTTGCAAATCAATAAGCAACAAACAATTTTGCCTATAGAAAAACAGGTAAAAACTTTGAAAACAGCCAGTTTCCAGAAAAGGGAACACAGGACCCTATGTGTGCTAGGCAAGTGCTCCACCACTGGGCTGCACTCCCAGTCCCTTTTTTCAGTTTTTATTTTGAGACAAGGTCTCACTAAATTACATAGGCTCCTACTGGCCTCAAACTCATGATCCTCCTGTTTCAGCCTCCCAAGTTGCTGGGATTGCAGCTGTGTGCCACCATCCTCAGCCAATAACAGAGTTGAATAGTTGCATTGGAGACGAAATGGCCTGCAAAGTCTGAAATATTTAGTCTCTGTTTGCAGAAAAATTTGCTGACCCCTGTCCTTGTATTTGATTTATAAAAATGAACTTTGAGCCTCAAATATACTTTAGAGATCATCTCTTTACATCCCATTAGTTTACACTTAATAAAATGATTCTTTTCTACATGTAAGCCACTCTAAGTCATTTTGTAAGAAATGGCACTATTTGTGACTTTTAGGAAGTTTGTTGATTCCTGTTGTTCCAAGTTTACCCATTAAATTTTTAAAACTGTGGTGTTTTAAAATGAAAGTAGTACCTTCATGAAACTCTTAAGAAAGAAAAAAGTATTTTTGAAAAAACCCATCCAGTATCCTACTATAATTATACACAGACATATTTTCTAAACTCTTTTCAGTATATACACACTTTTGTACACTGCTTTTTATTTAAACACATGAGTATTTCCCATGACCAGGATTTTTTTTTTTTTTTTTTTTTGCGGTACTCGGGGTTGAACCCAGGGCCTTGCACTTGCATGCTCTGCAAGTGCTGGACCACTGAACTGCAGCCCCAGCCCTGATTCATGACTTTTTGACAGCTATGTGATATTTTACTTGTGAGTGTGCCATCCTAATACATTTAACCATCCGTCTATTGTTGGTCATTTAGGTTATCTATAAGTCTATATCATTGTAAATACAATAAAGAATTTGTGGACCAGTGTAGATACTTATTCCAGGGTCTGCACCTGCCTCTCAAGCACAGACGTTGAGAAAGGATTGTTCTTAGGCCAAAACTAAGATCTCTTCCTCCCAAGTTTCCTGGATGTATTATCCAGAGAACTTGACTACAACTTCTACCTTAAAGCAAAGGCTTCAACCAAGTAGTGAAGTGCACACTTTGCAGAGAACTAAAGCTTTTGAGATTGATGAGCTTTCTTCACACATTCACAAACATCGCCATTTCGAGGAGATAGATTTGTCTGGCAACAAAAGCAGCAAGAGAAGCATATTAAATAATGAGAAGTCCCCACCAGTGGTAGCCCTCAAGAAAAATTCTACCAGCTCTGGCTTCATTTTCAATCTTAGAAGTAAACATAAGCCATATCTCAGACATAAAGGTGAAATATTCACATGCTGCTGATTATTTTATCTTATTTACTTTTTTTTGTGGTACTTGGGGGTTGAGCCCAGGACCTCACACACACTTTGCAAATACTCTACCACTAGGCTGTTCCCCAAGCCCAGTTTTTAATTTTTTTTTTTTTTTTTTTTTTGAGTAAAGGTGTTGCTGAATTACACAAGCTGTCTCTCACCTCAAACTCACGATTCTCCTGCCTGCCTTCCAAGTCACTGGGATTACAGGCATGCACCATTGCACTCAGCTAAAATGTTTTTAAATGATTCTTATTTTTAATGTGTACCCTAGCTGAAGACATTGAACATGGGAGTCTAGATCTGTTCTATCCAATATGACAGCCACTAGCCACGTGTGACTATTTAGCACTCAAAATAGGGCTAGGCAGAGTGGAGAGATGTTGTATATGTTAAAAACATACCAGGTTTCAAACACTTAGTACAAAAAGACTATACTGTATCTTATTTAAAATTGTTTCATACTAATTACATGTTAAAATGTAATAGGTGTAATACTTTAGGCTAAGTAAACTATATTACTATATTATCAAAATTTAATTCACCTGTTTCTTTTCACTTTTTTAATGTGGCTATGAGAAAATTTATAACTGTTTTTCCATTGAATAGCACTGGTCTAGACACTTGCATTTAACACAAACACACACACACACACACACACACATTCTGCCTACATCTATGTTGTTGTTGTTAGGTGCCGTCAAGTCATGTCTGACTCATAGCAACTGTCACAGGGTTTTCAATGCTGATTGTTTCAGGATTTGATTGCCTCAGGAGTGGATTGTCATGTCCTTATTCCATTCTTTTTGGTGAATAGAACCCGGGATCTTAGAGACTGCAGAGCAGGGCTCTACCAACTGAGGTAAATACCAGCCCCTGCCTACATCTATGGGGCTAGGATTTGGCTTAGTTGGTAGAGCGCTGCGCTGCAGTTTCTGAGGTCCCGAGTTCAATTCCCAGCACCACAAAAATGGGAGCAGGGCCTGGCAATCCACTCCCAAGGCAATCCCGAAATAGCCATTGAAAACCCTATGAGGGTCGCTATGAGTCAGATACCGACTCGATGGCACCCAACAACAACAACAACAAAGCCTACATCTATAAGAATTTTAAAACATCAATATGACAATATGTAAGTTTGTTGAATAGCTACAAAATAAATGAAGCATTAAATCTGCAATTTTCTTCAACACTAGTTTCTGCCATTCTGCTATAGATATTAAGAATATAAAATTTCTTTTGGAGTACTCATCTTTCTTCCTATTCCTCCCTTCCCTACTCATTACACACACAGAGTAACAGCTTATCTAATACCCTTGTTGTGGTGGTGGTGGTGGTGGTGGTTGTTAGGTGCCGTGGAGTCGGTATCCAACTGATAGCGACCTTCATAGGGTTTTCAATGGCTGACTGTTTTCGGGATTGCCTTGGGAGTGGATTGTGGTGGTGGTTAGGTGCCATCAAGTCAGGACCGATGCATAGCGACCTTCATAGGGTTTTCAAGTGCTGCTTGTTTCAAGAGTGGGCTGCCACATCCTTCTCCCATTTTTGCAGCTAGGAATTGAACCCACGTCCTCAGAGAGTATAGAACAGTGTTCTACCAAGTGAACTATGTAAACCCAAGCCAAGATCTTATACATATAGACAAACAAAACCTTCTAAATATATACTTGCCACTTAGTAGTAGTAATATAAATTTGACAATGTATTGCTTTTTCCAGGGCATTTGCATTTTACACTTTCTTGTTAAATATGTTTAAAGTGTTGCTTGCCTTTGTTGATGAAACTTTGAAGGTCAAAAAGGACATGTAAAGTCACTCATTGTGCCTCAGTTTAAAATTTGCCTTATATTTGTTTTAGTATAAATAAATACCTTAAAAGGCCCTATGGTGCAGGCTGAAAGAAAGTTGAGTGCTCTTTAAGGTGATATCTGTTGTTGTTGTTGTTGTTGTGTACCATTGAGTCGGTATCCAACTCATAGCAACCCTCATAGGGTTTTCAATGGCTGACTGTTTTGGGATTGCCTTGGGAGTGGATTGCCAGGCCCTTCTCCCATTTTTTGTGGTGTTGGGAATTGAACTCGGGACCTCAGAGACTGCAGCGCAGCACTCTACCCACTGAGCTAAATCCCAGCCCGAGGTGATATCTAGAAGTCATTAATCTCACTGTGTTCTCGAAATAAACAAGTAGGTGACCTGGATGATCCAGGTAGCTTTATGTCAGCTCCAGTTCCTCTGAGAAGAGATTTGAAGTGACAGAAAGACCTGGACATAGATAGTAAGAAAATACAAAGAAATACAATGAGATGCTAACTCTGTGACCAGAAATGATCAATTTTTAGTTTACCAAAAGAATTAATCAAAATCAAATAAGAAGTAGTCAGGGAACTGTATTCCAATTAACTTATTCATAGAAAGTGAAATTTAGTGATTGCCCCCAACATAGTAACCTTGGTAACATTTGATGTTGTTAGGTGCTGTTGGGTCAGTGTCCAACTCATAGCAACCCTACGTACAACAGGGGAAACAGTATTGTCATGCTTCTCTGCTATTCATAAGGTTTTCAATGGCTGATTGTTTGTGGGGAGTGGATTGCCGGGTTCTTCTCCCAAGCCTACAGTATCTGGTATTCCAGGGCGGTCTCCCATCTAGGTACTAACCAGGTCCAACCCTGCTTAGCTTCTGAGATCTGATGGGATCTGATGCCACAGTGGTATGGCTGCAGTCTAACATCTGATAGGTAGAGTATAATATTGACAGAAATCACTCTCAGCATCTACTTATTTTAATTAGAAACCAATGCCTAAAGCCTCATATTTTTAATGGTAGTTTATTAAAATCACAAGATGAAATATGAATCTTAATTACTAGCGGCAGATGGATTAACTTAATCACTCTCCATTACGCTGCTGTACTGTGAACTCAGCACTTCAGAATCACTTACTCAATGATAGTAATTATGGCCACCCTTGGAAAACATCTCAAAGAACTTGTGTTACAAGGCTCCTTTATGCTATCCAGGTTAGCAGATACTGGGAAGTGTTAGCTACTACACAGCTGTGAACCAAATAACTTGTTTGGCTAATGGTTCTCATTTTATATGTTTATTGGTGATTCAGGTCATCATTTTTGTGGCTTGAGGATTTACTTTTAACTCCATGATAGTGTAGTATATTGTAGTGTAGTTCTCACAATTTAAATTATTTATCAACTCATGTGTCTGATTCCTGTTGTCAGCTCAGCGTTCAAGGTTGAAACCATTGTCCGTCAGCCCGCCAGGACGCCTAAGAAGTGTGATCTGTTCACTTCCTCTTAACATGGAAGAGGCTAGTTGTGTTTGCTCTATTATTCCGCAAAGCTATTTTGAGAATTAAGTAGGGTAGTATTTGTAAGATGACATTAGGACTGCCTTCAACTTTGTTTGGAACACATGAAGTGTGGTAGAGTAGAAAAAAGCATGGCCTGGAAACTAGGTTCAAATTATTGCAGGACCACTCAGGAGGTTTAAAGAATTCGGGGGGAAGTTTGCCTTATTTCTTACTGTCCTATCTCTTTCTCCATCTATCCATCAACTATCCACCCATCCAACCACCCACATGTGTATGTTGTTGTTTTTGTTGTTAGGTGCTGTCAAGTGGAGTCCAACTCATAGCAACCTTATATACAGCAGATTCAAACACTCTCTGAATCTGTGCCATATGTGTATATATAAATATAATTGAGGGAGAGTGAAAATATTAAATAGCTTTTATTGGGAACCTGTTACATTGTCTGAAATTTGACAAGTGCTTCATAAGTAAATATTAATTTATTCTCTAGCATCCTCAAATTATCTGCCGAATACCTAAAGAGGGAAAGTATAAAATCAAAGCAAGACACTTCATTTTAACTGTTCTTGAGACATCTTAAATGTCACAGGTCATCACTAAATATACTTGATCCCAGATCTTTACTGCTTCTCTGATCTTCCTCTATATAGTAGAAAGTAGCTCAGCAGCATTTTGCAGAATAGCCACAAATTGGCAGCAACCCATGTCTCTCCTCTGATAAGTAAATAAATAAAATGTAATGTGTATATATATATATATATACACACACACACACACACACACACGTATACACACACATATACATACATACAGTGGGCTGCTGTTCAGTAATAAAAGAGGAAGTACTGAAATGTGCTACAGAATGGACACACCTTAAAAACATACTAGTTGAGCCAGCTGCGGTGGTATGTGTTGACATGCAATCCTAGCAACTCCAGAAGTGGAGGGAGGAGGCTGGAAAGTTTGAGTCTAGAAGCAACTTGAGGAATTTAGCAAGATCCTGACTCAAAATAAAAAACAAATGGGCTGAGGTGCAGCCCAGTGGTAGAGCACCTGCAAAGTATGTGGGAGTCCCTGGGTTCAACCCTCAAATACTGGGGGAAAAAATGCTAGTTGAAAGAAGTCTGTCACAAAAGACCACGTACTATATGATTCTATTTATATAAAATATTCAGAGTAGGCAAATACATGAAGACATAAGGTGGTTAGTGATTGCCAGGAACTGTGGGAAGGGGATAATGGTTGAGAGCTACTGGGTGCAGGATTCCTTTCTGAGTGATGAAAATTTTCTAAAATTGATTGTGGTGACAGTTGGACAACTCCTTGACTATATTAAAAACTATTGAATTGTCCACTTTAAATAAGAGAACTACATGGAATGTGAATTATATTTTAATAAAGCTGCTATAAAATAAAAAGGACCTTGTAGGTATACTCACTCAAAATAATGTTTATCTTAAGGATTGCTGGGTCATATCCTTGCTACAAATGAAGGTAATTAGTAACAACAATTTAATTGATCCAAAACTAAGTTGGGGAAAATAGTGTTGTAAAATGTTATGCTTTCCTTTCCATATTGATTACACAAAATCTTCAGTTAAATGAGAGGAAAAAATGGTTTGTATAAAATTAGGCTCATTTAGTTAACATTGAATCATGTTAATGGGGATAATGTTATTGTTTTAGGTCCTAAATCTAGTTCAGTCCTATGTGACCCTTCGCGTTCCTCTGTATGTTTCCTACGTGTTCCATTCCCCTGTCGGGGTAGGAGGCTGGCAGCATTTCGACTTGAAGTCAGAGCTCCGTCTCACTTTTGTGTACGACACCGCCATCTTGTGGAATGACGGGATTGGTAGCCCACCTGAAGCTGAGCTCCAAGGTGGGTTGATAAATAAGACTTGGAAAACTCTAGTTTTCTTATTTATTGGAATTATGTAAGAGGATATAGAAGCAATTTCCAGTATATTTTCTTTTTTATTCAATAATACGGTAGTTTTTCTCTTTTGCCATGGAAAAACGCGTTTAACAAGATCACATCAATCCCTAAAATTTTGCATAAGTAACTGTTAAATGTAGCTATCTGTATTTCATGAATATTTTATTCTAACAGTCCATCTTAAGTGATTAATCATTTATGTGTTACACAACACAATCTACATATTTCTCTGAGTTCTAGAAAAAAGAGAGAGGAAGTTTGCATTGAATATAAGAAATGAATGCAAGGGAAGAAGTTGAACATTTTTTTTGCATCTGAAAACGAGAGGTGTATTTTAAGGTTGAAGATAAAATTGTGTCCTGGATGCTAGTTCTGATCCTAAAGCTAATTAAGTGCAAAATCCCAAGCATATTGCTCAACCTTTCTGGAACTTAATTTCCTCTGAATGAGAAACAAAACTTCTAAGATCTCTTTCTGATTTAAAATTCTATTATTCTGTGATAATTTAGCCCAATGTTTTACAACACTGGTTGGGCATGCTAATAGCTATAGGACACATTGGCAGCCATAAAACTTTGTTCCAGTGTCCATGATGTGATCATAATTACAACTTCACAATCTTCAAGCTAATTAATCCTTTAGTAAAGTTAATGTTTTTCTTTTCAGATATACATTACTGTAGTGGTTCCATGAATGTCTACAATATCATGCCAACACATGTTATTAACCAAAACAAAATAGTTAGTAGTGCTCCTCAAACATAAATCTACTATATGAAGCATATTAAAACTACCTTAGAGCTATATGACAAGGAATATGACTCCCTGAATAATCCTTCTAGATTATGGTATTTCAAGTGTTTTAATTTCACATGTCACCTTAAAAGATATATAGTTAAATGACTCTTAAAGAGGATCCTTTCTGTGATTCTCAACATCTGCAGAAAGATTTCTTGTTCCCTTCTTATATCTGGAGCCAAATTGTGTCAGACTGTTAATTTGGGGGGTAAGTGTCATTATTTTCCATAAGCCTATAAAATTTGCAATCTGTAAAGCTCAAACTCATTTCCCTTTACATGTCCAAATTACTACAATTTTGACAAGTTCATTTGTCCTGTCTCTCAATTTACAGCTTTGTTGTTGTAGATTTAAGCTAGAAAGAAAGAAAGAGAGAAAGAGAGAAAGAGAAAGAAAGAGAGAGAAAGAAAGGGAGGGAGGGAGGGAGGGAAGAAACCACTTAGTGTCTTGTATTCAATCTGTATATTTCATATGCAACTCATATTACCTAAATCATTTTGCCTCTCTTATAAACATCTTTTATCCTTTGAAAAGTAAACAAAGAAACTTTTGGCTCTCTTGTTATTCTGATTTCTTCTGATAATATCCTTTGCCTAGAATCTTTAAAGACGAAACAAATCTGAATTAATTTTTGGAAAGAATTTGTACATCAGAAGACTCTGGCCGCCTATATTTTCACCTTTTTGTGCTATCCACATTGTAGGGTCTCTGTACCCAACCAGCATGCGCATAGGTGAAGAAGGCCGCCTGGCTGTGAACTTCAAGACAGAGGCTCAGTTCCATGGCTTGTTTGTGCTGTCACATCCAGGTAAGCCCCATTATCCATAAACAGCCACTCCCCACACAACAAACAGTTTTTCCATGTTCTCACAGGTTTCAGCTTGTTAGCTTTGAAGCTCTTAATTTCAAATGAATTTCATATATGCAATTATTTTTAAGGCTTAATAATTGATCATCTGTATGTTCTCACCTGCAAATTTATCATTATGCAGACTTTTAGAGGAAATGCAAAATAATTGAGCATGTATAGAAGCAAACCCCAATGAGTTCATTTTAATAAGTAGTTTTCCTTACATAAAGTACAAACAGAGCCAGGCGCAGTGGCACACACCTGTAATCCCAGCGGCTTGGGAGGCGAAGGCAGGAGGATCACAAGTTCGAGAACAGAGGCAGTCTGCGTAATTTGGCGAGACCCTGTCTCAAAAAAGTAAAAAAATAAAATGGGCTGGGGGTACAGCTCCATGGTCCAGCACTTGCAGAGCATGCAAGTGCAAAGCCCTGGGTTCAATCCCCAGTATCGCACTAAACAAACAAACAAACAAACAAACCCTTTCTCTGCTTTGCTTCTATTGTACCAAAAAAAGGCACTTCAAGTGATTCATTTAGTGAGCACTTCTCTGTTCACAGCCCTTTTCTAGGTACTGTGAGAAATGTTTACAATAGAGTCAGAAGTAGCACTTCACTTTCATAGTCAAGTTTCAGGCACATTAACCAGCTATGTTTAATAAGGACTGGCTAGGCAGTTTCATGCTCTGTGATGAAATGCACTTGGAATATTAATGACACCAGTCAATAAAGTCCCATGCTTGTTTGTTTTACAAAGGACATTCCATTAGAAATGCTTTTTTTTTTTTACTTTACTTTCATATTATTAAGTTGATTTGTGTGTTTTATTGTAGTGCCAACTTCTGTCAGATTGGAAAGGGGAGACAGTTCACTTACCATCCCGTATTCTTCCTTTTTCTGGACATGAGCTCTAAGGAAGGAGAAAATAGAGCTAAATGTTCAGAAAGACAAAAAGGGTCCATTGTATTCTTATGAGATTGAGCTATAAGAAACACAGAACCAGAAAGAATCACAGTTCTGGAAAATGAAGATTTCCTGGTCTTTACAGTCGGTTCCAAGTGTCCACCTTTCTAATAAACTGGATCTTTGTTTAGCTCCAATTTCAAACAATCTAATTAAAATTAGATTCCATTCACAAATTGGGCTTGTCCAGCTGTACAGATCCTAACAGACTATTTTAAGTTCAATTGGTAGCTTTGGTGCACAATTAATGCATTCACATCATCCTTGGTTGCCCTGCTCTGACTCTGGAAAGTAGCCCTGGGAAGTTCAAGCATTTCTGTACACTTAGCTTTTGATGGAATTATAGAGCAGAAAAAGCACTGAATTAGGAATTAGAAGTCAAATATCCTATCTGTGTTATCTTGGGAGAGTCAAATAGTCACTCAGAGCCCAATTTCTTCATTTGCAAAATGAGAATAATTATACCAACCTTGCCTACTTTGCGGGCTTATTGTAAAAATAAGAGCAAGTAATATGTGATATGCTACTTTGAAAACTTTAAACTGTTACCTACTTTTTCAGTGTAGCCACTATACCATTGTAAATTTTGGCACTTTTCTAGCATCCTTTACAAGCTCCATGGTCATGTCAGCTGATCATCCAGGCCTGACCTTTTCCCTCCGCCTCATCAGGAGTGAACCAACCTATAACCAGCCTGTCCAGCAATGGAGCTTTGTCTCTGACTTTGCAGTAAGCAACTAAGACTTATTTAATTTTGCTTTTCTGCTGCCTTCTGGTTGCACCTGACTTTTAAATGAAAACTCTAAAGTTCTTCTCTCCTCCTCAAAGGTACGTGACTACTCAGGAACCTACACTGTAAAGCTGGTGCCATGTACCACCCCATCCAATCAGGAGTACCGCTTGCCAGTTACCTGCAACCCTAGAGATCCTGTCACCTTTGACCTTGACATTCGATTCCAGCAGGTGTGCCTCATAGAATTATTATCCCACCATCTGCAGAATTCCACTTTGTTAAAGGCATGGTTTACTTTGATCAGTACATTTTTCTTCACACATGGATGACTTGAATTTTTGCATGCTGAGAAAAAAAAGGTAGTCAGACAGGAAGGAAGCAAGGGAGGAAAGGACTATCTTTTATCCTGTTGTTAGTTCATGATATAAAATCCAGAGTTTAAGTTCCTGCAAGAGTTTTTTATCTCTTATCTGATCTCATCTCGAATCCTCCTGCAGTTTACTGCCTTGGAGATTTGACTTTTCCCAAGGGTACTTTTGCACTTCTTCATTGTGTTCTTAATCTTTAAAAGGAATGAAAACCCTGTAGTTCAATCCACCTCAAAGTACCTAATTGTCATTTTGCATTAAGAAAGGCAGTGACAACTTCAGTCTAAGAATTTATACTAAATGTTAGCCTTCCATTGACCATGACATTTACAAATACTTCATATGCCTCAAAAAACCAGTATAAATGAGCTCAAGCAACATGCCATAGACCCATTCAAAGAAATGATTTAACCCCGCCAGTCTTGCCTTCTCAAGAAGGACAAAATCAAAATTACAGTTTCCTAGGTTGGCTTGGTTAGACGTGAAAATTGCGGTACAGTGTTCAGTATTCTACATGGCGGTGTATGGTGAATGTGTGTTATCTGTGAACAGTGTGGTGTGTGCTTGTGCCCCATTGGAACCATCGACAATACATAAAAGGGCTTTTGCCTTGGCTTTAGGTTAGTGATCCAGTGGCAGCTGAGTTTAGCCTGAACACCCACATGTACCTGCTCTCCAAGAAGAGTCTCTGGTTGTCGGATGGATCCATGGGATTCGGGCAAGAGAGTGATGTTGCTTTTGCAGAAGGTACCGCTTGACGAATGATAGGAGGCTCTGTTTATCCTGGGGATTTGTGGTGCTTTGCTTTACTGACAAATTTGAAGGGGAAAAGTATAACCCCTTTTACAGTTTAGAGGAGATAAAACTGAACTTTAGCATTTTTGCAGGAGGTACCAAAATTGAATCTATGATACTGGATGGTTTTCTTACTCTTGGAAATTTTACTTCCACCCCCATTACCTGAGTAATGGAGTAACTGTTTTTGGAACCAGTGTGAGGTGTTTTTTCTCAAATTTTTCTTCAATTTTCATAGATCAAAAAAACTGAAGCTACATGAAATTATACATACCTCACAGGCAAATATTATGCCTATCTTTTTTGATGTTATATACTCAACATCTAACAATATACCTTGCACACCCGAGGGGTTCTGTAATAGCCGTGAAATAGATGATAGAATACTGGGTGGCTTCACTAAACTCTTTTTCAAAAGCAAATGAGTTAATTAGGCTTTTCATTGATGTTTTCCTGTTCAGCATTAATTATATTGCCTTGGTCTATATCTCACAAACTAATTTGTGTAAACTGGACTTTGTAACCACAGGGAGATGTTATGAATGTCAAATTCCAGGCCAGACCCTGAGATTATTCCTGGCATCTGAGGCTTCAGTAAACTTGTGTTCAATCTGCAAAGTGATCTTATCTGAGGCCCAGGGGCGGACTAACATAAAAAAGACTTCCACATTTGATGGCAGATTAGGAGGCAAAGGAAATAATCTCTGTCATTGTTGTCACAAATGGTTTGCAGCATGACGTTGAGACACCTTATTGTGGAACAGAAGTAACATTTCCACATCTGTTTCAGGTGATGTAATATATGGTCGAGTCATGGTAGATCCTGTCCAGAACCTAGGTGACTCCTTTTACTGCAGCATTGAGAAGGTTTTCCTCTGCACAGGAGCTGATGGCTATGTGCCCAAGTATAGTCCAACAAATGCAGAATATGGCTGTTTAGCTGACTCTCCTTCACTCTTACATAGATTTAAAATTGTGGTAAGTGCTTTGACCCAAACAACAAACTAGATCAATTTTCAAGGTTAAGACTTTTTGTCTTATGTTTTAAAATGATACCATCATGAGCCACACATGGTGACATACGCCTCTTATCCCAGCAACTCGGGAGGCAGAAGCAGGAGGATCACAAGTTCGAGGCCAGAGGCAGCCTGCATAACTTAGCAAGACTTTGTCTCAAGATAAAAATTAAAAATGGGCTAAGGGTGCAGCCCAGTAGTAGAGCACTTGCAAAGTATATGTGAGGCTATGGGTTCAGCCCCCAAATATCGCAAAAATAAAATAAAATAAAATAAATGATACTATCATTTTAATTAAATCAAATAGTGGCATTTTATAGTAATTGGTACTTGCCCAAATATGATTGGGAAACATTCTACCCTTGCAAAATTTGGCATTATCTTTAGCAATCATCATTTTCTTTATTGCTTAAAGGACAAAGCTCAGCCAGAGACACAAGCCACCACTTTTGGAAATGTCCTGTTTAATGCCAAATTGGCTGTGGATGACCCTGAAGCCATTATCTTAGTGAATCAGCCTGGATCTGATGGATTTAAAGTTGACTCCACACCACTCTTTCAGGTAGGTCCCAGTGATGTTCACTTACAATAGCTATCTACCCACAGGCAAGTTACTTAACATTTTTGTCTCACCTGTCTCAGAAATAAATGGAAATAAGACTAACATAGTGAATGGGTAAATTTAATAAGATAATGCATTGGGTAAATTCCAGCTATTATGGTTTTTATAAATATTTTAATATTATTTTAAGACTATGTATAAATACTCTAGTCATCCCAGAATATAAGTCTGACACTTGGATAATTTTTGCTTTTCTCATGCAAAACCTCCTTCTTGTGGACTTTTCATGACTGTCTTTTTGGAGTGATCTTATATGAACTGATAGGCTCAGAAAATCAACTGTGTATGGTATACAAAATCTCCAGTCTCAAAGGTTCTGTAAACCAGGATAATAAACCCTGGCCCACAGTCAGAATGTGAAGAGGGACCCAGGCAATCATAAAAACACTGAGCAGACAGATGCAGCACTTTTAGAGATGTGTTTACACTGTGAATCCTTGCAGGAAGAAGAGCATCCTTTAGGATATTTACTAAGAATTATACAGAAAGGATTTTATACTGATAGGAGAAATGTGTTATTCTCATTCAGCCAAAGGAAGGAAGCCTTCTTAATCCTGACTCTTTTCTAGCAGGAAGAAGTATGACCTTTTTATTTTATTTTTATTTTTAATATTAGCTGTCCAAACATCTGACCTCTCTAAATCTTGAATGCTTCAGAGAATCATCAGGAAATCCTTCCTTTTGCTAGGCCCTGGAAAAGCTTAAAAACTGATTTTACCTGTTACAGTCTTACACGTAAATATGCAGCAATACATACTAAAAACATCCAGAGGTCCAGAAGGTTGAACTACCGTCCTGCCTCTGCCCCTAACTAGTTGAGTAAGGCTGAGTAAGACACTGAACTTCTGTGTACTCTTATTAATTCATTGTTTGAATAAACAAGCTAGGCTGTGTGTGTAATATCAAATGTTTTTTATCATGTTCACATTCTGGGACTGAAAATACCAAGTATTCAAGAGTACATGCTCGCTTAAGAGTTACATGTTGTTGTTGTTAGGTGCCGTCAAGTCGGTATCCGACTCATAGAGACCCTCATAGGGTTATCAATGGCTGACTGTTTCGGGATTGCCTTGGGAGTGGATTGCCAGGTCCTTCTCCCATTTTTGTGGTGCTGGGAATTGAACTCGGGGCCTCAGAGACTGCAGCGCAGTGCTCTACCAACTGAGTTAAATCCCAGCCTAAGAGTTACATAGAAATTAAAAAAAAAAAAAAAAAGGTAA
>VMDO01020184.1:0-37995 GCA_007922755.1 Pedetes capensis | reverse complement strand
GGTTTGTGGCCCACTATGATGTTTCTTCATTTTTTGGCTCTGAAGCCCAATAGGCTGTGGGGTCTCCTTACATTGTTACTGATTCTCCTGGGTAAGGGCTCTCTTCCTCTACTTTGGTGTCACACAGCCATGGCCATTTCCATGCACCTCTTCACACTGGGTGGTTCCTCTGCTCTCTATGTGCTGCAGGAAACCCACCAGCTCCCCTGTAATTTCCGTGCCTCTCCTGGGATCCTATACCTCAAACCAATTCCACTATTTTCCTTCTTGACTCTTTCATTTCTCCAGGTCATGTGGATGCTGTTTTTAATTTGGCCATCTTAACTAGAAATCTGGCTGCTTTCATCCTATGCAGGTGGATATCCAGTTTTGCCCATACTATGGGTTGAAAAGAATATGCTTTCCCCATCATATGTTCTTAACATCATTGTTTGGATCAGCTGGCTGTATATATCATGGATTTATTTAATCCATTGACCATACTTTTTGATTACTGTAGCTTTGAAATATATCTTAAATTGGAAAGTATGATGCTTCCAATTTTGTTCTTCTTCCTCAACACTAATTTGGCTTTTCATGGCCTATTGTGGTTCCATATGAATTTCAGAATTGATTTTATTTTTATTTTGGTTATCATTGGGACTTTGGTAGACACTATATTGAATGTGTATGTTGCTTTGGACTATAGGAACATTTTAACAATAATCTGAAAACACAGGAGGTCTTTTTATTTGTGTTTTCTTTAATTCCCCTCATCAACATGTTGTCATTTTTAATATACAAATCTTTACTCCTCTTAGTAAAGTTTATTCCTAGTTATTTTGATTCATTTTTGTTGCTATTATAAATGGAATTGTTTTCCTAATTTCCTTTTCAGAGTTTGTTGGTGGTGTATAGAAAGACAATTGCTATTTTTTGTGTTGATTTTGTATCTTGAAACTTCTCTGAATTCATTCATTAGATTTTAAATTTATTTTACAGTTTTACATTTCACCATTATTTTCTATTGTATTTTTCAATTGACGAGCTTTGTGCTAAAAACAATAAAGATGTGTTTCAGTGATTTTGAAATCCACAATACATTATTATTTCTGGGGGTTACCATCCAGAACAATGGACATGTAAAATTCAGTCTTCCAGCCTAACTGAAGATTTTTAACAGGTTTTTAATAGTCTTTAGAGTTTTCTGTGTGTAAAATCAAGTCATCTGGAAATAGGGACAATTTTATTTCTTCTTTTGTAATTAAAAAGGATTTTATTGTCTATTTGCTGTGGCAAGGACTTTAGTGCTGGGTTGAATAGATGTGATAAGAATGGCCATTCTTGCCTCATTCTTAAACTTAAAAAAAAAGGTTTCAGTTTTACACTGTTGGGTATGATGTTAGGATTGTATATAGGATTTATTATGTTGAGGCATTTTTCTTCCATTGCTAGTTTATTATAAGGTTTTACCATGAAGGAGTGTTGAATTTTGTCAAATACTGTTTTATGTACCTATTGAAATGAACAGGTGACTTTTTTTCTTTTTTTACTGATAATGTGTACTTGTTATTTAATTGCTTTTCAAATGTTGAAACATCCTTGCATATCAGGGACAAATACTACTTGAGCATACTACATAATGCTTTCAGCAATGCTGCTAGGTTTTGTTTCTTAGCATTACTTTAGGATTTGTGCATCTACATTCATCAAGGATATTTGTCTGTAGTTTACCTTTTTTGGTAAACTTTTTGGTACCTTTTTTGGTGTGTTATTTTGTATGGTTATTGGTATGGGGTAAAACTGGTTTTATAAAATGAATTCCACAGTTATTATATTTTATGAAGAAGAAAGTGGCCTCAGGATAGGAGGAAGACACATTACTAACCTGCATTGTGCAGATGATACAACTCTATTTGCTGAAAGTGAAAAGGATTTGAAATATTTGCTTATGAAGATCAAAGAACACACCTTCAGTATAGATTGCATTTCAACATCAAGGAATCAAAAATCCTTACACCTGGGTCAGTAATGCAACTTCATGATAAGTGAAGAAAAGATTGATGTTGTCTGTGATTTTGCTTTAGTTGGTTCTACAATCAACACCCACAGAAGCAGCAGTCAAGAAAGAAAAAGATACATTGCATTTGAAAAAGTGCTTGCAAAAGACCTCTTTAAAGTGTTGAAAAGTAAATATGTCACATTGAAGATGAAAGTTTACCTGACTCATACCATGGTATTTTCAGTCACATCATACAGTTGTGAAATCTGGACATTGGATAAGGAAGACAGGAGAAGAAATGATACTTTTGAATTATGGTGCTGAAGACAATTATTATAGATACTAGGGACTGTCAAAAGTACCCACCCTAGAAGAAGTGAAACCAGAGTGCTCCTTGGAAGCAAAGATGCCTATACTGTGTCTTACATATTTTGGACATGTTGTCGGGAGGGACCAATCCCTGGAATAGGACATCATGTTTGGGAGGGTGGCAGATCAGCACAAAAAAAAAAAAAAAAAGGAAGACACTCCACTAGATGGATTGACACAGTTGCTGCAACAATGTGTTTAAACATATAAAAGATCACCTGCATGGTAGTGTCAGGAGTATTTCTTTTTGTTGCACATAGGGTAACTATGAGTGAGACCCAACTTAACGCATCTAACAATAACAAGAAGCATCTTTATGCCGGGCAACGGTGGCTCACACCTGTAATCCCAGCAGTTTGGGAGGCGGAGGCAGGAGGATGGCAAATTCCAGACCAGAGGCAGGCTGCGTAACTTAGCAAGACCCTATCTCAAAAAGTAAAAAGAAAAATAGCTGGGGGCGCAGCGCAGTGGTCCAGCACTTGCTAAGCATGCCGGCTTGAGGCCCTGGGTTCAACCCACAGTACCGCAAAAAAAAAAAAAAAAAAAAAAAGAAAGAAAGAAAGAAAGAAAGAAGCACCTTTATCAGAGGTATATTCACTTCTCTACCAGAAAAACCATATAACTCCCTTCATTGGGGTCAATTTCCAGAAATTTGTCTTTTTCTCCTATGTAGAACATCTTCATCTCCCTTGACTCTCTGTGTTCATGTCTTCACATTAAATGAAGCAGGCTTCTCTTCTAGTTTTTTGGAGTGGCCTTACAGAGGACAAGACCTCTACCAATCAACTTCCAACACACCTTTCCCTCCCCAGGGAGAAGCAGACAACTATGATTTGCGTTTAGTCAGACTGTACTGAACAGTGGAGGATCTTTTTTCTTACCAGCCCAAGCTGCCACATTTGCTCCCCTGGCAACTAGATTATGTCAAATGCATTAGGGCTCCAAGACTGGCAATAGAAGCAAGTCCTCTTGGGAGTCACCCTCGTAGAAGTTGATGTGCTATACTTGCAAATCAATACCTTTCTTCTCTGGGAAAAGTTAGAAGTAAGATCTCTTCCTAATCATATGACACTATGCTGAGGGTATGGATTCTGGTAGGAAGTTATCCCATAATTCCTTACGGCCTTTGAAGAATCTAGTTTTGCATATGTCTAGGGTACATGAGTCTTTCGAGTAATTTGTGAGTTTCTCAAAAAGGAGATTTTTTCATAAATTGGTATTGACTTGGTACATTCGTGGAGGGAAAAAATCTACGGCTTCCTGCTCCAAAATCTTGTAACATCATTTCCCTAGTCTTTCTATTATTGTACATTTGAGATTTTGATAATATTGGTGTTTTACAGAAAAAGTAGTAAGTTTAAATCTCCCATTTATTAAGATACATTCATTTAAAAAGATATGTTTGTTGAAATAAATAGGTATCATAAGACTACAATAAGAGAATTAAGGAAGATCCTAAATAAGATCATCAGTACAGCATGAAGAGCTTTATTTCACTATTTTATTCTCTTATATTGAAAATGCCACCTGTCCTTTTTCCTTAGATTCTGAATTTTGTATAAACATAAATAATAATTAAAATATTGATAATAATAATGAAAAATAGGTAGCATATATTGAAACTTATTACATACCTCATGATTATTGACTTAGCTTTAATTTTCTTCTCCTACCTATTTGAATGAGGCTGGGGTTTAGCTTAGTTGGTACAGTGCTTGCTCTACGTGCTCTGAGGCCCTACATTCAATCCCCGGCACAACAAAACATGGGAATAGAACTTGAAAGCCCCCTTCTCAAAATAACGAGTCATTGAAATCTCTAAGAATAGCAGGGAAACACTGACAATAGTGCTGGGCATGGCACAGTGTTGGGTAGTGTTTCATTCTGTTGTACATAGGTTGCTATAAGTTGGACTCAAATTGACAGCACCTAACAACAACAGCAAACCTATCTGAATATCCTTTGAGTACCAATAAATTGTAATAAAAGAAACTATCAAACCAAGGATTGATAAGCTTCAATTTAGATCCCATGAAACTGGGTTTTCTCTTGATTCACAATTATAAATATAAATTAATAAATAATAATGACCAATTAATGTCAAAGGAACACTATGTTGCTCCTAACATAAATTTTCATGATCATACAACATAAAATTATTTTAAATAATACATGCATATATGTACCTTCACATTGGAGGGCCTTGGATATATAGTCCAGCATAATAATAAAGTGTATAAACAAAGATAATAATGTCATAATTGGTAATTTCCATACTTTTAAACTGTATATGTCTGTTATGTGCAAGGTATTCTCAAGCATATTTCTACTTGATTGTGCAAAAATAAATCTAGTATTTCTGAGTAAATAAACAACCAATGTGGCTGTATGAACTGGTTATTTATTTTCCTTTCTTACAGGATTTAATTTTATCACAACAGTTTGAATCTGACTCATCACATTACTAAGACTTTCTAAACTTATAAAGCTTTGTTGTGGGCTTTATTAATAACCTAATTCCAACATCTACCTGACTCAGCAATCCTCTATGTAACAGTTCTAATATTTGGACTTTTCTAGCATAATTCTGGTAATTATTCCTGAAGAACAGACGATGCATACTGATACAGAGTACATGGATTCAAAAAGCTCCTCATGGGAATAATGCTTTCAAAATCTTTTGCACAGTCCCATATTAAAATTCACTTCCTTTGCTTTTTAGATCATGTTATGCCAATGATAAAGGCAAATTGAGTTTGAGATTCTAGTTATTACTCAGATTCAGCAACTTACTTCTTGGCATCTGATTCATTTCCAGGTTTATCTCTCATCTTTATTGTCCCTCTAATGCTGAGTCCCCACCTCTGTGTTCTCAATATCCCTTTCCTGTACACATGATATCATATTACCTTGTGTGCACATGTTAGAATCAGAGTCAAGTGCGTTTTGCAAGGCTTCTAAAACATTCCTTGTCAACACTTGAATATTAGCATATCTATAATTAGAGTTTCAAAATATGCCTTCCTTAACCCATTTCTTGCAAATCTCACATTCTTGACAATGACACAATATGATCAACAGAACTCAAAATCCCCTCAACTTCTCCCTCTCTTTCATTCCTTAAATGCTAGCACTCTCCAGTTTCTATTTGCTATGAAACCTCTTTCCATCCATTCCCCAGATAAAACCAACACATGTGCATATACCTCAATGGCCATCAAATAGCATGAAGGAAACCTCTAGAAGATGGACCATCCTTAGTCCACCTCTTCTATATACTCTTCAAAACTATGGAATCATTGAAAACTGCAGTGTTGTATTTTAAAGGAGTGCAAGAGATTTAGTCTAAATATCTCATGATATTTTCCTAAAGCAGAGCCCTAATTGTGTCTCTCTTCATAGTAGGCTCAAAACCCACATGGTTTTTCTTAAATCAACAAATAAAATTCAAACATGTAACTTATTATTCATGCCTGTCTCTGCAGTTTTTCTTTCTAGCTTTACTTCTCTCCATTTCCTTCCATAATGTGTATACTCCAGACTGCCCATCTCACTACTTTCTAGTCATTTGTAATTTTTCTCCCAAACCCTATCTGATAAGATCTGATTCTTTCCTATCCTTACATACCAGTCCATATTTAACCTTTCTCACTGTAGATAAACAGAATTCCAGTCTTTGAGTTAATTGTTTCACTATACATACAACAAAACTCATCAGCATCTTAAGTACCACTCTATATACAATTTGTTAATTGTAATTTCCTTAAGGAATTGGACTATCTATAATATGTTATTAAAAAGACAAGAATAAAGAAAAGAACAAATGACATGTCAAAAGAGATGCAAGAACTTACCCTTGAATATCGAGCAACTAAAGTAAAAGGAAGACATGATGGAGTTAAGGAACTAAACAGAAGATTTCAAAAGGCAGCTTGAGAAGACAAAAACAAATATTATAATGACATGTGCAAAGAGCTAGAGGGAGAAAACCAAAATGGAAGAACATACTCTGTTTCTCAAGCTTAAGTAAGTGAAGAAAAAATTCAAGCCTCAAGTGGCAATAATGAAAGATTCTATAGGGAAAATATTAAATGATGCAGGAAACATCAAAAGAAGATGGAATGAATACAAAGAGTTGTTATAAAAAAAAGAATTGGTAGATGACCAACCATTTCAAGAGGTTGCATATGAAGAGACACTAATGGTAATGAAAGATGAAGTGGAAGCTGCCTTGGAAAAACTGGTGAAACACAAGCCTCCAGGAATTGATGGAATACCAATAGAGATGTTTCAACAAACAGATGCAGCACTGGAGGTATTAACATGTTTATGCCAACAGATTTGGAAAACAGCTACCTGGCCAACTGACTGGAAGAGATCTGTATTTGTGTCTGTTCCCAAAAAAAGGGATCCAACTGAATATGAAAACCACTCAACAATATCATTAATATCACATGCAAGCAAAATTTTACTAAAGATCATATTCAAAAGTGACTGCAACAGTATATAGACAGGGAATTGCTGAAAAATCAAGCATGATTCAGAAGAGGGCAGGGAACTAGGGACATCATTGCTGATGTCAGGTGGATATTAGCTGAAAGCAGAGAACATCAGAAAGATGTGTATCTATGTTTTATTGACTAAGCAAAGGCATTTGATTGTGTGGATCATAACAAATTATGGATAACATTTCAGAAAATGGGAATGCCAGAGCACCTAATTGTACTCATGAGGAATCAGTATGTGAACCAGGAGGCAGTTGCTTGAATAGAACAAGGAAATACTGCCTGGTTTAAAGTTGAGAAGGTGTGTGTCAGGGCCATATACTTTTACTCTGTCTCTTAAATTTATATGCTTGGTAAATAATCTGAGAAGCTGGACTTTATGAGGAAGTACAAGGCATCAGGATTGGAGGAAGACTCATTAACAACCTGTGTTATGCAGATGACACAACCCTCCTTGCTGAGTGTGAAGAGGATTTAAAACATTTACTGATGAAGATCAAAGATCATAGCCTTCAATATGGGTTACGACTAAACATCAACAAAACAAAAATCCTTATGACTGGGTCAGCACACAACTTCACAATAAATGGAGAAAAGATTGAGGTTGTCCAAGATTTTGCTTTGCTTGGCTCTATAATCAACACCCACGGAAGCAGCAGTGAAGAAATCAAAAGATGCATTGCTCTAGGAAAACCTGTGGCAAAAGATCTCTTTAGAGTATTGAAAACCAAAGATGTCACATTGAAGACAAAGGTGCACCTGATTCATGCCATGGTATTTTCAGTTTCATCATATTGTTGTGAAAGCTGGACATTGAACAAGGGAGACAGGAGAAAAATTAATGCTTTTGAATTAGGGTGCTGGAGATGGTTATTGAATCTACCATGGACTGCCAAAAGAACCAACAGATCTGTCTTAGAAGAAGTGCAGCCAAGCTGGGTGTGGTGGCGCACGTCTGTAATCCCAGCGGCTTGGGAGGCGGAGACAGGAGGATCGCAAGTTCAAGACTAGAGGAAGTCTATGTAACTTAGTGAGACCCTGTCTCAGGAAGTAAGGAAAAAAAAACTAAAAGGGCTGGGGGTGCAGCTCAGTGGTCCAGCACTTGCAAAGCATGCAGGCATGAGGCCCCGGGAACAAACCCCAGTACCACAAGAAAAAAAAAAAAAAGGAGAAGAAGAAGAAGTGCAGCCAGAGTGCTTATTGGAAGCAAGGATTGCTTGTTGTTGTTGTTAGCTGCCATCAAGTCGGTATCCGACTCATAGCGGCCCTCACAGGGTTTTCAATGGCAGACTGTTTCGGGATTGCCTTGGGAGTGGATTTCCAGGTCCTTCTCCCATTTTTGCGGTGCTGGGAATTGAGCTCGGGAGGCTGCATCTTAAATATTTCGGACATGCAGTGAGCACAGACCAATCCCTGGAGAAAGACATCATGTTTGGGAGAGTGGCAGGTCAACGCCAAAAAGGAAAACCCTCCAGCAGATGGATTGACACAGTGCCTGCAACAATGTGCTTAAACATAAATAAGATAGTGTGCCTGGAACAGAATAGGGAAGTGTTTTGCTCTGCTATACATAGGGTTGCTATGAGTCAGACTCGACTCGATGGCACCTAACAACAGTATTAGGATCACTTTTATTTGCTTCTATAGGGTACTCCAATTTAGATTTTAATAGATGAGCTTTCAATAAACCATTGGTAAGTGAGTAAATTAAGTTGATAGATGATGTTTTATTCATCCTTCAAGTCATCCTTGGGAATGTTTGGTGAAACATAAGCTGAGTTTCTATTCCCTTTTCATGGACAATTATTTTTTTAAAAAAGAAAACATGGCTCTAAGATCTTTATTTTACTTCCTCTGTCCTTCCCTGTGCTGTTCTAACTCCATCATTTCCCCCATTCTAGTTGGGGGTTCTGAGTCTACAAATGGGAAAATCTCCATGGCTTCAGCGACTTCCTATAGTAAATAATAAGATAATTATGGCTTCAGTGCATTAGGAAGCTACATTGTGATAAAGGCATATTTACAGAGTGCACAATCAAAAACAAACTAGAAAGTCATGAAACACTATTTTTCCCTTTTAATCTTTTTTGTCTTGTTCTACCAAAAATATCCCACCTCATGCTTTTTTCTTATTAGCATGAAATCATGAACTTTCAACAGAAGAAAAAGCTTTATGTTTATCATGAACCTAGTTGTCTCAGGTTTAATTATAAAGAGTACATTATTTACAACATTACTGAGTAAATTGTTTATGGAATCATACACTATTTTATCAGTTTTTCTAGGAGCTTATTACAGGTTAGTTTGAAATTAAGTCATCAACAACCATTAGGTACTAAAACTCCTTTCCAATTTACTCACAATAATTTTCACATCCCAGGCTTTTGATCAAGAGATATTTATTTCGTCTTTCTTCTACAAAGAAAGGCAAACAGTGTTAGAGAACTCAAAACTGAAAATTAACAAATCTAGAAAGTATGTGGCATGATGGTTATTTTTGTGTGTTAACTTGAACATGAATAGGCTAAAAAATGTCCAGAGAGCTGGTAAAACCTTATTTCTGTGTATGTCTGTAAGGGTGTTTCAAGAAGTATTGGAATTGGTAGACTTAGTAGAGAAGATTAGACCATGCTAATTTGAGTAGCCATCATCACCCAATCTATGGAGCATCTGAATAGAATAAAAAAGTAAAGGAAAGATGAATGCTTTTTCTGCCATTCAGCTGAGACATTCATCTTCCCCTGTTCTGGGACATTAGAACTTCTGCTTTCCAAGCCTTCAGACACCAAGTGAGAGTTTCACCTACTGGCTCTTCTGCTTCTCTGGTTTTCAGACTCAGACTATTTTATACCACCAGTTTTCCCTACCTTGCAACATGGAATATCACGGTATTCTCAACGCCATGGTCATATGAGCCAAGTCCCATAATAAATCTCCTCTTATATATCTATATGTATTTTGTTGTTTCTGCTGTTGTAGAACCTTGATTAATGCATCACAGTTGCATGACATGATATATATACAGATATAAATCCAGAAATATTTCAGTCTTAACACTTCTAATAGTCTCTCTCTCTCTCTCTCTCTCTCTCTCTCTCTCTCTCTCTCTCTCTCTCTCTCCTTCTTTCTCTTTTTGTGGTACTAGGCTGAACTCAGGGCCCTGCACATATTTTACAAGCACTTTACCACTGAGATGCACCTCCAGCCCCTTTTTTACAAATATTTTATTTTTTCTGTTAAAACAGGATTACACTAAATTATGCAGGCTGCCTCTGGCTTTGAACTTGCCATCACCCTGTCTCTGCTTCCCAAGCATCTGGGATTACAGGCATATGCCACCGCACCTGGCTATCTTCCATTCCATAAAGGTAGAAACTTCCCTTTGCTAACAAAAAAGAAAAAGAAAAAGAAAGTTTATTAAAGATAACATGTGTGCCCTCCCTAATTAGGATTCCTTTACTCCATAATTCTGCTACAAGGCAATGACCATTCCAGGAAGATGCAGAGTTTGAAATAGTGAGGGTTTTCCTTTGGGAATTCTGACTGTGCATGACTGAACCTTACCTAAAGGCTAAGAGGCAGAGAGAAAAATGCTAGCAAAGTGGAGGCAGAACAATCAGATGATAATTCTTTACTTAAGTAGATGCTATTTAATATAAATGTAACATTTTTGTATCCTCTGTGAAAACCTAAGATTTTTTCCTTTCACAAAAAGTAACTGTTATACTCTTTTGTATTTAAAGTGGCCCACACCGGCACAATTCGTCCATCAGTCTCCATTCTTGATTCCCATATAGATATTGATTACTGATTTAGCCCAAGGACTATGCATTTGAATTACCACCTTAACCTAAAGATTTTTATACAGAACTTTGGTGGATTTGTAGGCATTGTAGGAAACTAGATTCCAGGAACTTTAGAAAAAATAAATTAGTGAACTATTGCTATAGGACTAGGAAGTATCAAAAAAGTAAATTTTACAATTCCAGATACTAAAAGAGAGATAAGTGCAACAGTATCAGAAGCTGAGACACCTGGAGGACAGATTTGTGAGGAGTGAGGTGGCTCATTCCTAACCATAGGACACTATTCCTGAAGGAAAACATCTGATCCACTTCCATCCTGGGAAAGATAAGGGCCATCCTGCTCAGTTGTTTTGGAGCTGTGATTAAGTCTATTGATCAATTAATGATTTGCCCTGCTCCTAAACAAATTTCCCTCATTCCTTCATGTCCCCCACTTTCATAGTAACTAGGAAGCCTTGGCCCCATCCAAGATGCTTCCTGCAGAGTAAACTGAAACTAGTAATAATCTCTTGACCTTCCTCTAACTTCTTGATGACACTGTTTGACTAAGATGAAGCATTTATCAGAATCATTTATATCCATCAGGCTCTACAGTTATTGGAATTGTTTCCTCAAAAATATGGGTATTAGAGATCCTGACTCAGGGGGTCTGAGTATTGCTAAGAAACCTGTATTTTAATAATATAGCAAAGAATATTCTAGTGGAAGTTGTCTGTAGTCCATGCTAAAATAATCTACACCAAGGGAAATTAATAATCAGACATGTTTAGACATTTGGGTAGGAATAGCTACTCTTCTTATTCACTGTCAATGGTCCAGTATTCCCAAGCTATTATTTCTCCTAAAAATCTATAGGCAAAAAGCTTTGTATCTAAAGGTGGCTAATCAAATATAAAACCATGAATCACTGTCATTGGACCTGCTATAAAAAAAATTTCTAGAGAATCCCACACATGGAGATGGAGTGATGAAACAGAGGACAGTTTCTCCTCAAGTGTGAAGGAGACCAGCCAGAAGCAGCAGTACTAGCTCAGTGTGCTCCCAGAGATGTAGAGGCGTGTTTGACCCCAAAACGGCCTCTGTTGTCACTGAGGGGAATCAGGAAGGAGAATGAGACAAGAAGAGAGGAAAGCAAGTATCAAATGGTTTCACATTGGGCCTAAACTTAGAATTGGAGGTGATTTTTATTTTGTTTTGTTTTTCTTCCAGTACTAGGGTTTTGAACCCAGAGTCTCCCACATTCTAAGAAAGTGCTCTGTCACTGAGCTGTACCCCCAGGCCCTTTCTTATTGTCTACTTTCAGACAAGGGCTGGACTTTAACTCAGTTGGTAGAGTGCTGTTCTACATTCTCTCAGGACCTGGGTTCCATCCCTAGCACTGCAAATATGGGAGAAGGAGGTAGCAGTCCACTCCTGAAGCAATCTGAAAGAAAGCAGACATTGGACCTAACTTAATGGCACCTTAGAACAACAATAATTTGAGACAGAGTCACACTAGTTTGTGTAGGCTGACTCATGATCCTGCTTCTTCAGCCTCTTGAGTCACTGGAATGAGAGGCATGTGCCACAGCTTTAGGCAGAACCAGAGTTTTAGAATGACAATATATCCCAGTTTTCTTACATTTTTTTCCAATTTGTTAGCACACCAGTCCCCTGCTTATACACCCAGAATACATTCCAAAACTCCTGTGAGTACCTGAAACTTCAGATAGTAAATGTGTGTGTGTGTGCATATATATATATATATATATATATATATATATATATATATATATAGTTGTTGTTGTTAGGTGCCATTGAGTCGGTATCCGACTCATAGCGACCCTCATAGGGTTTTCAATGGCTGACTGTTTCGGGATTGCCTTGGGAGTGGATTGCCAGGTCCTTCTCCCATTTTTGCGGTGCTGGGAATTGAACTCTGGTCCTCAGAGACTGCAGCGCAGCACTCTACCAACTGAGCTAAATCCCAGCCATATATATATATGTATATATGTACATATATGTGTATATATATATATATATATACACACACACATATATATGTAACAAACCTAAAATAAGGTTTAATGTACTAAGTTAGAGATAAGGTAAGAGGCTAACAACAATGACTAATAATAAAACACTTATAACAATATACTGTGATAAGGCTATGGGCTTATAGTCCCTGTCTCTCTTGAAAGACTGATATTAATATTTGTGCCATAGTAGGCCATTGATAACAGAAACCAAGAAACATACTAGTGCAGATAAGGGTGCATGACTGTCCTGATAAAACTACAAACATGTCCACTTTAGTCTGGAAGAATGTCCCAGTTAGACCCTAAATATTGCAATCACCAAACTTCAACATATTAAAATCTGATGTCAAATACCACAATTAATATGGGAAATATGATAGCTCTTTCTTCCCAAATTTTGAAAATTTTAACTCCTATGATTTGTTGTTAGTTGTTGTTGTTGTTGTTGTTGTTGTTAGGTGCCTTCAAGTCCAGTGCAACTCATGGCAACACTATGTAAAACAGATTAAAACACTCCCGTATTCTGTGCCAGGCACACAATTTTTTTATGATTAAACCCATTGTTGTAGACACTGTGTCAATCCATCTAATGGAGGGTCTTCCTTTTTATCTTTGCTTAACATGCCACTCTTCAGAACATGAAGTCCTTCTCCAGGGAGTTTTCCCTCATGAACAGATGTCCAAAATACATAAAATGCAGTCTAGCCATCCTAGCTTCCAAGGAGCACTCTGGTTGCAATTCTTCTAGGACAGATCTGTTGATTATTTTGGCAGGCCGCAGTATATTCAATATTTGTCTCCAGCACCATAGTTCAAATGATCAATACTTTCATGTCTCCTTTATTTAATGTCCAGTTTTCACAATCATATCATGAGACTGAAACTATCATGGCATGAGTCACGTGCACCTTCACCTTCAATGTGACATCTTTACTTTTCAACACTTTAAAAAGTTCTTTTTCAACAGCTTTTCTCCATGCAAAGCACCTTTTGAATCCTCCACTACTACTTCCATGGATGTTGATTGTAGAAACAAGTAAAGCAAAATCTTGGACAATATCAGTCTTTTCTCCATTTATCATGAAGTTGAATACTAACCCAGTTGTGAAAATTTTTGTTTTATTGATGTTGAGGCTGTGTTTTATGATTTACATCAGTACATGTTTCAAGTCCTCTTCACTTTCAGCAAGCAGAGTTGTGTCATCTGCATTATGCAGGTTGTTAGTGAGTGTTCCCCCAATCATAATGCTGTATTCCGCAACATAAAGTCTAGCTTCTTGGATTATTTGCTCATCATAGAGATTAAAGAGGTATGGTAAAAGGATACAGCCCTAACACACTTTTTTTAAACTTTAAATCAGGCAGTGTTTCCCTTTTCTGTTCAAACAACTGCCTCCTGGTCCCTGGACAGATTCCTCATAAGGACAATAAGTACTCTGGTAGTCTCATTCTTCATAATTTTATCTATAATTTATTATGATCCACACAGTCAAATACCTTTGCATAGTCAATAAAACACAGACATCTTTCTGGTATTGTCCACTTTCAGGTAATATCCATCTGACTTCAGCAATGATGTCCCTGGTTTAGAAGATTCCTTCTGAATCTGGCTTATTTTCCAGTAGTCACTTTTGAATGATCTTTAGCAAAATTTTACTAGCATGTGATATTAGTGATATCATTTGATGATTTTAACATTCAATTGGATCCCCTTTCTTGGGAATAGGTACAAATGAGGACCTCTTCCAGGCAATTGGCCAAGTAGCTATTTTCCAAATCTCTTGGCATAAACAAGTGAACACGTCCAGTGCTGCATCTGCTTGTTGAAACATCTCTGTTGATATTCTATCAATTCCCAAAGCCTTGTCCTTCACCAATTCCTTCAAGGCAGCTGCCAATTTGTCCTTCAATACTATTTGTTCCTGACCACATGCAACCTCTTGACATAGTTGGTATTTGTCTAATTCTTTTTGGTATAATAACTCTGTATATTTCTTCCATTTTCCTTTGATGTTTCATGTGTCATTTAATATTTTCACTATAAAATCCTTCAATATTTCCAGTTGAGGCTTGAATTTTATCTTCAATTCCTTAAGCTTGAGAATAACAGAGCATGTTCTTCCCTTTTGATCTTCTATCTCCAGCTCCTTGCACATTTCATTATAATATTTGATTTTGTCTTCTCAAGCTGCCCTTTGAAATTTTCTGTTTAGTTCATTAATTTCATCATATCTTCCTTTTATTTTAACTGCTCAATATCCACAGATAAATTTCAGAGCCTCTTTTAACATGTAATTTGGTCTTTTCTTTTTTCCTGTCTTTTTAATAATTTTTGCTTTCCTCATGAATTATGTGTTTGATGCCAGACCACAACTCATCTGGTCTTTGATCATACTGTTTTATGTAGCAAGCCTGTTCTTAAGGTGGTCTCTGAAATCAGGTGAGATATATTCAAGGTCACATCTTGGCTCTTGTACACTTGTTCTAATTTTCTTCAGTTTCAGTTTGAAACCTCATGTGAGCAATTGATGGTCTAATCAACAATTAGCACCTGGTCTTGCCCTGACTTTTGATATTGAAATTTTCCATTGTCTCTTTCTACAAATATAATCAGATTGTGCTTCCTATGTGTTCCATCTGGTGAATTCCATGTGTATAGTTGCCATTTATGTTGATGAGAAAATGTATTTGCAATGAAAAGTTCATTCATCTGACAAAATTCTATCATGTGATCTCCAGTATTGTTTCTGTCACCGAGGCCATATTTTCTAACCATTGAGCCTTCTTCTTTGTTTCCAACTTTTGCTTTCCAGTCACCAGTAATTATTTGTACATACTGACTCCATGTTTGATCTATTTCAGAATACAGAGGCTATCAAAAATCTTCAATATCTTCATTTGTGGCCTTAGGGGTAGATGCATAAATTTGAATAATACTCATATTAACTAGCTCTCTTTGTCAGCAAATAGATATTATTCTATCAATGACAACATTGCATTTTGGGACAGATATTAAGATATCTTTTTGGATGATAAACACAACCCCATTTCTCTTTAATCTGTCATTCCCAGTATAGTAGACCATATGGTTATCTGATACAGAATGGCCGATGCCACTCCATTTTAGCTTACTGATAACTAGAATGTTGATGCTTATTCATTCCATTTCCCTTTTCACAATTTCTAATTTTCCTAGGTTCATACAAGGAACATGCTATGCTCCCATTATTAATTAATGTTCACAGTGTTCCTTTTCATTTTAATTCATGCCACATCAGAAAAATGGAGGTCCCTTGGGTTTTATTCCATTCCCATCATTTAGGGCAACTCTAGTTTGAGGGGGCAACTCTTCCAAAGTCATCTTCCAACAAAGGGGGGCTCATATTCTAGCACTATCTGACAGTGTTTCTCTGATATTCACAGGGTTTTCAATATCTAATTATTTAGGTAATGGTTTAGCCACGTCTTTTGCCCTAGTCTATCTTAGTCTAGAAGCTCAGCTGAAACCTGTCCACCATGAATGACCTTGCTGTTATCTGTAATAGCGGTGGCATATCTTTCAGCATCACAGCAACACATAAGCCCCCATGGTACAGCAAACTGACAGACATGTGGGGGTCCTGTGATCTATCCTTTCTTAAAAATAGGTAGGATTTCTATAGTTTATTTCTAGACCTTCCCAGCCTATTTGTATTGTTAGCTAACATCATACTTTTTAGGTTTAAATCCTAGAACCATACAGTAAAAGCAAATTGAAACTATTTTCTTCCACCTGCCCCAGTGCTTGGGACTCATTTCTCATATCACTTCTCATATCATTTCTCATATCATTTTCTTTCAGAATAGAAACTTTCAGATTAGGTCAGAATAGAAACTTAGATTTTTATACCCTTTAAAATTTATTAGACATATTTTTATTTTTGCTATTTACAAAGGCTTTCACTATATTAGAGTTTAATATTAAAATTCCCCTTAAGAAATTGACATGAATTTACTCCAAAGATGGCTTAATTCTACTCTTTCTGTACCATAATAAACCTGTGTGTTCCAACTACCAGGACATTCTATTCTCTGACTATCTTATAGTTTTTCATGTTTATTTCCCTATTGTTGTTAACTCCTTATATGCTAAGACTATATAAATTATCCTCTGTATTCAGTTCCATGCAGAACCAAGGTAGAGTTATGTAACAATGGTTTGCAAGCTAGAATAAATATTGTGATGTGACCGCATATAATGTGTGTGTGTGTGTGTGTGTGTGTGTAAGTGGGGCTGGGGTTCATCAGTTGGTAGAGTACTGCTCTATGATCTCCAAGGCCATAAGTTGTATCTTCAGTACTACAAAAATGGGCAAAGGACATGGCAGCCCACTCCGGAAACAATTCTGAGACAATCAGCCATTAAAAACCCTGTGAGGGTTGCTATGAGTTGGAGAGGACACTATGGCATCTACCAAAAATAACAATGTGTGTGTGAGAGAGAGACAGACAGAGAGAGAGAGCGACAGAGACAGAGACAGAGACAGAGACAGAGACAGAGAGAGAGAGAGAGAGAGAGAGAGAAATTACAGAGAGAGAGAGAGATTTCAGGAAATTTCCTACCTGAAACTTCAGGAACTTCCTACCTGAAGAGGAAGTCCACAAACCTTGGAATTTCATATGGCATATTAAGCATACTGAAGGCAAATTTTTTATAATCACCAGTACTGAATCAGGTTGGTACTGCTACTTGCTATATGATTCCCATTTATGAGGAATCACTACTTTGGAGTTCAATGTTGCTCCAAAGCTCAGAGGAAATCCAATTCATTCATAGATACTTTTCATCTTAAAAAGCCAGAAAAATGAAAAGGTAACAAAAAGATACCAAGACATAGTTACAGAAAAAATACACCTTTTTACTCACATCATAAAGTTGCAGAGTACATTATCATTGTTTCATCCTTCTTCTGCCCTAGGTACCACTTTGTTTGGAATATCAAAACACACTGCATGTTTAACTATCTTTTGAAAGAAAAACAGGAGTAATTATTGAAACTACCATACTGTCTTGGCATTATATTATTATTGAATCTAGTCACCAGGTTGCTAAGGGCTAAGTGTTTTATTTGCAGTGCACTTTCATAAGTCACTTTTTAATTACAAGTGTGCAAGCCAAACACAATATTAAATTGCTGGAGGAAAAGAGGAAGCAAAGATGAAGCCTTATCTAATCTGTAAAATACAAGGATCAAATGTACTGTCTTCAGTAAGGTACTACAGAAGGTCAAATAATGAATTTTCTCATCATGATTCTGTATCTCACAGGAGAAGTATTCAACGGTAACAGTTAACAACAACACAAGCATCAAACAGACAACAGGAAATTGTAAAATGCAGTTTATAAGGGCTTCTTTTATATAACAAACATGGATTAGAGTGACTTTTTATAAGATTTGATATAATTAGTGCATAGTTTAAAAGAAAAATTGCAACAAATTATATTCTTTGTTTATAACTTGGAATAATGTGTCAGTTCCAATCTTACTGCTTGAGTAGCTGATTCTGAAAATAATCAAAAACTAACACACAAACCTTTACACTAAAACTTGATTGTGAATGAAAAATAATTCCATAACCCTAAAGTTGTTTTTCTATAATGTGTTATTGCTTTAATAAAAATCTATGTTCTCCAACTGACTTATTTTTCCTTTGGTGGAGATTTTAGCCACTACATAAGAAAATAAACTTAATGCATAGAAAAGGACTTTCTCATGGTTGGGCTTTCTTTTCAAATATCCACTCTAAGACCATTGTTTGACTATATAAGCAATCATCCACACACAAAAAAAATGGAAAGAATCTCGTATGTAGAAATTATAACAAAAGTTTATATGTTTAAAATACTTCTCAATTTATATAGCATTTTCAAAAATATTGCTATACAACTTTATTCCATTGTAGGAATTATCTCCATTTATAGACGAAGCCACTAAGTAATGGTGAATGGTAAAAGTTGGTCCCCACATTCTCTAGCTGGTAAAGAACAGAGGAAAGGGTTCAGCCAAGGTCTCTGTCTCAGGCTGTATTGTTGCTGTTATTGTAAAAGTCCATCTGTTGTTTTGGTCCAAACTCTCTATGAGTTGCAAAATGAGACAAGAGTGCCAAGTGATTATACAAACCAGCAGTAATTTCAGCACAGTTTCAGCTTCTGATCATACCACAAATATTTGGGATATCACAGAAACTTACAGATTTATCTCCATTAAAAGTTAGTTCATATGTGTATGTATATCTGTTTATACTAGAGTGAACATTTTGAAACAGATCATTTTACAAAAAAAAAAGCTAGCTCATGTAAAGATAGCCATACTTGTGGCATTTATTTGGGGTCTTGGGTTTCTTGCTTGAGAATAACAAAACAATCTATTAAAGACAAAAAATGTTCATCATCACTTTTCTGCTTTTAAATGTCATCACCCTGAATGTTTCAACATCATACTGCTCATACTTGGTTGTAATGTTTTTTCTAGTCTATTCTATTGTAAAAGGTCAAAATTGGCATCTGTATCACTAAGATCCAGTTTTTGAGAGTGATGATGCCTCCACAGGTTTCAAAAGGTCCTTGGATAATACAAAAGGCCATTTTGGAGTGACTACTTGCACAGTAATCATTCTAATGCATCTTGAAATTCACTGCCTTCCCCAAATAAGATAATCTTACATTTCATCACTTCTATGTCCCTTTCTCTGTCATCAGTATATCTTGATTCACTTTATTCCCTCACAGTTTCTCTCCTCCTTCCGTGGAATGATTCACAAAATGTGGGATTCTTTTCTCATTTCTCTGTGTTCTAAGCTCTTGTGTTGCCAATGCCTACCCCCCAATACAAAAAAAATCACTTTATCCAGTTTAAAT
This sequence comes from Pedetes capensis, assembly GCA_007922755.1. Classification (NCBI taxonomy): domain Eukaryota; kingdom Metazoa; phylum Chordata; class Mammalia; order Rodentia; family Pedetidae; genus Pedetes; species Pedetes capensis. The sequence goes on along the minus strand of VMDO01020184.1, from coordinate 18,418 downwards.
ACAAATGGCCCTTAGGTTTTTGTCTTCTTGCTGTAACTTGCTAAACTATTTACCTTGAGAGAGAAGTAGACAGAAGTAGTGAAAGAATTCAAGCCTGGGACAAGACATGTTTTCAAATCTCTGTATGCTATCTACTAACTGTGTGAACTTTAGTAAGTTATGTATGTTTTCTGAGCACCACTTCCACCTCTATAATTGGAGGAGGGACGTGAGTTATACTATCTGCTTCAAACATGTGACAAATAATATACTAATATATAAAGAAATAAGCAAAGTGAAAGTTTGACATTAAAATTTCATTATAATTGATAATCTCATTACTTCCCATTTCTTATGATATTAATAATATGTAAATGGCTCACAAATCCATAGCTCCCTCAGTTCATTATAAAGCTTCTTATGTTATCTATATTTTACATTGTATCCCAGGTATTTGCATTTGAATCAGATCTCCTTTTTAACTAAGATGTTAGACTTTATGAAACTTATATTCTTATCCTTAATAATTTAATATTTGCACCTAGAAAACTTTAATATATATTGTTGTTGTTGTTGTTAGGTGCCGTTGAGTCAGTATCCGACTCATAGCGACCCTCATAGGGTTTTCAATGGCTGATTGTTTCGGGATTGCATTGGGAGTGGATTGCCAGGTCCTTCTCCCATTTTTGCGGTGCTGGGAATTGAACTCGGGACCTCAGAGACTGCAGCGCAGTGCTCTACCAACTGAGCTAAATCCCAGCTTAATATATATTAGGTTGTGGAATTTATACATGTGTAGGTATACTACACCCACACCAAAGTAAATGTGTCCAATTTCTAATTCATTTATAAAGGAAATGGCCATTTGCCCAGTTTCTTAGATGGTTAATGATGGGAAACTAGACCCTTCTTAGTGATTCTCAAGAATGTATCTTGCAACTGGTTTTCACTGGAAGTTTCTTGTCCACGTAATACAGGTTATCCATATTATACTGGTCACCATTTAGAAGGGAAGTAATTGTTAGGACTCAAGTGAGGAAGAATTACTAAATTAAGAAAAGAAGAAAGGAAAAAAGAACCACTGCTATTTCTGCTACTATTCTAGTTCACTATTATTGCTAATGTGTGTTTCTTTATTACCGCACACATGTAAAATCAGATCACTTTATTAAAAAAAAATAAGCTTGTCTGTGTCCAGCTAACCATGTCTGAGGAAGTTATTTAGGGTCTTGGAATGCTTACTTAAGAACAAAACAACTTATTCAAATTGGAAAATGTTCAGTGGTGATGCAAGTATTCATATGCTCTGCCATAATATGTAAGAAATATGCCTAGATGTTTTTGATATATTTAGAAATAGCCTTATTTGATAATGAATTTGGTGCATCTCCAAACTTTAGGCATAAGACTTTTCTCTAAATCGCACTAGCTCCTACTGTGTCATAACATCCTCTTATGGGATAGTACATGTTCCAGAATATAGGACAACTGGCATGCAAAGTGTGCTCTCTGGACTTATTTTCATCTTCAAGCATGATCTAGCTTGACTGATTCTCTCTCTTCTCCCTATTTAGTTGTGAAGAAGTAGTTAAAGGATAACATGGATATGTCTTTCCAGACTTTGGATCAATTAGAAGCTGTGTATCACCTCCTCCTCCAAACTCATCTTCATACTTTCTTTCATATAATTGAAGCAGCCTCAAAGAAACAGTTTAACAGCATGAAGATTTTAAGAGAATCTTTTGGCTGCCCTCTGCAGTTCTACCAAGGTTTCCCACACTGCTTCTTGATTTTTGCAGTATTCCATTTCATTGTAAGAAAATTGTCACTTCCTATTTTGCCTCAAACATTTCTAGACATTCTTACAGATTAGATAGTCCAGAAATTTAAATACATTAATAGTTATGTTAATCGTGGATTATACTTTTAAAATAAACTACTCTAATTGAAGAACTTAACAAAAATTGCTTATCAATTTGAAATTTATTTTTTAACAACAGTAGGAAAAATATTTCCATGATTTTTTATAACCAGGCTCAGTTGAATTTTTTTATTCTAGTTCTGGGATCAGGATTTTATTTAAATACTGAAGTCTCTATTGGGTAGATTTTTGAGCACCACCCCTATTTCCTATAGAAATGATTCAAAGTTATTTCCATACATATAAAATTCTTCATAGATCTTCAGAAAGCATGCATTTTATTAACAAAACAACAGTAGGAGTATTGTTGGACAAGATAACATGCAGGAAGTGTTTAAGAGAGGAGTGAGCCATCTAGAATTAACATTTATATTAGGTGGAAAACAGAAGAAAAGAAACCAAAGAATGAGAACAAAAATAACGAGCAATTTAGACTTGTAAGGAGAACACAAGTAGCATCTTAGATAGGGAGAAAATTTCACTAAGTCACATGCCTCCCCTCTTTAAAAATAACTTTCTTGAAATATATTTCAGTGTCATATGGACTTGACTATATTTCCTGCCAAAATGGGAAACTGGTATCTAAAATAAGTAACAGACCCAGTCACCCTGGGTGCTGGGTGCTTTTAGATGGGAATCTGCAACACCCTGGCAAACTAGTGAGGGGTCTCATTTCATGAAAAGTGTGTCATGAGAAGGAAGACAAACATTCATGAAGGCCTGTGGTTTATTAACACACTGATATTAAAGATTATTGTTGTTAGTTGCCATCAAGTCGATATCTGACTCATAGTGACCCTTGTACAACAGGCGAAACACTTTGCCAGTACTTCTCTGCTGTTCATAGAGTTTTCAATAGCTCTATGTTTTCAATGATTTTTGGGAGCGGGTTACATGGTCCTTCTCCCAAGCCTACAGTATCTGGTGTTCCCAGGCGGTCTCCCATCCAAGTACTAAGAAGGCCCCATGCTGCTTAGAATCCAAGATTTGACAGGTCTACAGCTGCAGGCTGACATTAAGGATAGTATGACATAATTCTTTGAGTTATAGTACAATCAACGTAGATATAAGAAGTTTGGGCAGATTTCTTATTTTAGTTTATAGTTTCCAAAATAAACAATTTTATTGATCATTTTCCTCATACTATGTGCAATTTAATTTTCATTTGAATCATAAACTGTAATATCTATTTATTCTAACAAGCCACAGCTTCACCTATCTAGAATATTTGACTTCCTTGTCCCCACAATGTGCCAGAACTGAGACCTCTCTTGTGAGTCCTCTATCAAATTCTCTTTTACAAAGATTGTTTAAGTAGAATATATATATATGTTTAATTACAAAAGCATATATATATTCAATTACAAAAGCATATATATATATATATATTCAATTACAAACATATATATATATATATATATATATATATATATTCAATTACAAAAGCATATATATATGCTTTTGGTTATTCACCTAATTGCTAGGAGAACTGATGCTAAGGCTGCTTGATAAATAGAATTGTCCAAGGCTAATCCATAGGTGAAAATACTTTCATCATAAGCAAAAATAGATAATACAGCAGGAACAAATCAGTGATAGGCAAAAACACCAAGAAAAGAAAGACTCTATTATTAATATATTAACTCATACGTATATGTACTTTCAAAAGCTGGGGCTTAGTTCAGTTTGTAGAGTGCCGCTCTGTGTTCTCTGAGTCCCTAAATTCAATCCCCAGTACCACAAAAATGGGAGAAGGACATAGCAATCCACTCCTGAAGCAACCTTGAAATAATCAATCATTGAAAACCCTATGAATAGCAGAGAAGAACTGACATAGTGTCAAGCATGGCATATTGTCTGGGATTATTTTATTCTCTTGTATATAGGGCAGCTAGGAGTTGGACCTGACTCAACAGCACCTAACAACAAAAAATAGGTGCTTTACTGCACCAGATACTTTCTATATTCCTCATATATGACATTTAATTAATACTCAAAGCCCTATAGTTGTTGTTGTTGTTGTTAGGTGCCATCGAGTTGGTATCCGACTCATAGTGACCCTCTGCACAACAGGGGAAACACTATTGTCAGTGCTTCTCTGCTGTTCATAGGGTTTTCAATGGCAGATTGATTTTTGGGAGGGGGTTGCCAGGTCCTTCTCCCAAGCCTACAGCTTCCGGTGTTCCCAGGCGGTCTCCCATCCAGGTACTAACCAGGCCCGACCCTGCTTATCTTCCGAGATCTGACGGGATCGGATGCCACAGGGCTACAGCTGCAGGCCATGCCCTATAGAGTAGGTTGATAATATTTCCCCCTTTACAGATAAGAAAACTGAAGCACAAGCCATATAAGTAGTTTACAGAGATCACACAGATTGGCAAACTCAAATTCAGACATTCTAGTTTCATGGATCATTCTCTTAACCATGAAAATCTCTGCCTTCCAGCACAAGAAAAACATTTTGGCCTCCAGAGGATAGTGTCCTCTTTGGGCTGTTACTCTGACTTAGTCTCTTCTTGATGTTCTTCTGGCCTCTGAAATTCCTGAGAATGGGCCATTAGATAAACTAGGCCAGGTCCAAGTGCGTAATCCACAAATGTACAAATGACTAATTTTATCCCACTTTGTACCAATTACTATTTTGATTCTAAAGAGAAATTAGGCTGATGACAAAAGACACAAATAATTTTTTCCTCTGGAAAATGAATTCTGAGAACATGCAGAAGAGGAGCTCAGAGACATTTCAAATTAAAGAGAGTTATGTTGATGTGAATGAAGTAGTACTAGAGAAAATGAGAGGAAACCAAAAAACTGCACCCCTCTTTCTGCACTTTAGGTATAATCTTTTAAGACATGATCTTTGTAAGAGTCTTAAGAAGAAAAGGTGAAGGCAAATTACATGAGAACATTGGGGTCATGTTAATAAATATCTCCTGGATTCTCACTAAGCCAGCTTCCAACCGAGAGGTCTTGTTAACAAGTTCAAAGGCAATTTTCTGCCTATAAGCATTGGTGGAGGTCTTCAAGTTAATTTGGGTACTCTCCCTTTTTAAATGGTCATTGCCTATACCACGACAGTTGAAATTTTCACTCTCTATCACATCACTAATATATTTCATCATACTCCTCAGTGTCTACACTTCAAACCTATAGATGAGCAGCACATATGGTCAGAGGCAAAAGTAAGAGAATTGCAGTGTGCTTCTTCTTATTCCTCAGAATGACAAAGGTCAAATGAACTTTGTATCCTAGGCAGAAAATATGGAAGATAAAAAGACAATGTGTGTTCAATTTAAGTTATGCAGAAACACGCCTAAGTGATGTTGTCTGCAATTTTGTCTTCTCCAACACAGAGAATGACACTAGTTTCTCCCTGGAATTCCAGCTTGAATTCATAAAGCTGGAGTTTTCAAAGTATAAGAGAATCATTCTAGGATTTTACACAGCTCTCAGACTTCTCCAAAGATTACATCTTGAAGAGCTAGACCCAAAGTGCAGAAGGAAGGTGCAGTTTCTTGGTTTCTTCTCATTTTCTCTTAGTGCCACCACATTCATCAATATAACTATCCTTAATTTCAAATGTCTCTAAGCTTTTCTTTATATTCTCAGAATTATGCATCTGTTTAACACTTGGTTGTTGATTTTATTTCCTTTCACTGGAACACTGTAAATTCTTGACCAGTGCATATATGGCTTAAATTGTCCTTCTTCTTTTTCTTTTTATCTGATCTTCTCATTTCTTTCTTGGGTTTTTTTTTTTTTTTTTTTTGATTGTACATTCCTTTACAACATCATTTCACTTTCTGTGTAATATAACTGATTCTCTTTCTCACAGCACACTTTCTTCATTTTTATTTCACTTTGGAGCAACATAATTTAGACACTATGAATGTGTCTTTTCTTTAATATAGTATAGCCTATAACTAACAGCCAAGAACCTTAACCAAGTATATCAAACAAACATACATATATTATAAGTAATTGAAAATTCAGAGTGGTAGGACATAGAAGCCAACTCCATCCTTTAGTAAACATGACATGCTTGCTATGTACCCATAAGGGCATCATTGTTACTCATATTTAAACATCTGCCTTGAAAAAATATTATGCTTTTCGGTTAATTGACAATAATGAACTATGATGAGGGGTAAATACTAGCCACCCAATGGTTACATGGAAAGTATATAGTCAGAGGTAGCACTATCACTTATGAGGGAAAAATTTAAGGTTTTTTCCCATTAACTTTTAGAATGGGAGGACATGGTAATCTACTCTCGAAGTAATCCTGAAATAACGAGCTACTGAAAACCCTAGGAGGGTCCCTATGAATCAGACCCAATTCAACAGTACCTAACAACAACTTTTAGATGAAATGTTTCTATAGCAAAAATTTTACAGGTTATATTTATAAAACCAAAACAAAGCAAAACAAACCTTGACTAGATCTATGGTTATACAAAACAGAAAATTCTGTGTGGACTTTCTAAAGAGGAGTAATATGTGTAAGAAGACACTCTTACATCAGTACTAACAATGCAGTACCAAAATATGCTATGCCTTATTATGGTTTATGTTTTATTATTCCTGTCATTACCATTGTTTGAATTTCTTCCAGGAGGGTTTTAATTTTATTCCTGGTGCTGAAAATTATATTTGATTGCATTTGTTGAACACTTGTAGTTATATTTTAAAATATATTTCTGTTTATATTTTAATATTACTTCTCTGGTTTGTAGACTACATACTTAAAGAAGGACTCAACTAAGCAGCTTTCTGATGGTACAGTATAAAAATGCAAAGGTAAATATTAATTTCTGTTCATATACCCTCCAAACTAATAGAAGTCACTATGCAGAGTTTCTCTACAAGTAGCCAAAGTTCAGGAAACCTGAGCCTCGTTAGGGATATTTTCAATCTAGAATTCTAGAGTCCATAGGTTATCCCTTTTGATGTGACCACTCACTCAACGTACACTTTTTCCCATTTCTCTTATTCTAAGATTGTGGTTTGGATGATGATAGTGTTTGCATGGAAATGTCCCCCAAAAGCTTATGTGTTGAAGGGTGGGTCTCCAATGCATCACAGCGTGCAGAGGCAGGGCCTTTGTGAGGTTACTGTATCAGAAGGGGATTGACCTCAGGAATGAATTGATCCACTGATGCAGTTGTAGCTTAATAGACTATTGGGAGGAGGTGGAAAGTGTAGGAGACAGGTCCTATTTGGAGCAAGTGGGTCACTGGAGACATGACCTTGAAAGACCTGTCTGATCTCTAGTCCCTTCCTTGATCTTCCTTTTTGATTCCTGGCTGCTGTGAGGTAAGAGGCTTTCCTCCACCATGTATATGTACTGTTCTGCCTCGCCACAGATGTGCAGGCAACCAGGCCAAGTGAGCATGGACTGAAACCTCTGAAACCTGAAACTAGGAGACAGAATAAGCTCGTTCTGCAACAAGTTGTTTGTCTCAGGTATTTTTTCACAGTGATACAAAGCTGAGTAACATAGGTAAGTTGACAAAAAGAAGCAGCAATGCAGAACTTCCACAATAGAGAAAAAGAGATAAAATGATCTAATTGCATTATTTTCACTGGACAAGGACATTTAGAATTTGCTTGCAAGAAGTATTCTTTTTTTTTCTTCCTTTATTTAATGATGGTGGGGTACAGAGTAATTCAGCATTTGCTTTTTCCATTATGGAAGTATTACATCACTTTTGGTTACACTTTTATCAATTTACAAGGTTTATGGAGTTCTTTATCTCTCCATATTGATTCTCCTCCCCAACCCACCCTCCACAATCTTCACTTCCCTCTGCTAGTTCCCTCTCTCCTTCTTTCCATCCTTTATATTGTCCCTTCTTCATTAAGTTTAATTGTGTATTTTTATATATCAACTTATGTATATGATTTTTTTTCCTTTAGGTAAGATTCAACTCTAACATACGAGTGAGAACATATGATATTTCTCTTTTTGAGCTTGATTCATTCACTTAAGATATATTCTCCAGTTCCATTCATTTTACTGCAAATGACATTATTTCACTTTTTTATTGCTGAGTAGTATTCCAGTATTCTTAAAAGAGAAAAAGGTAGAGGAGAAGAGAATTATTGTGCTATCAAGTCAGGTTCAGTTTTCAATGGCTGATGATTTCAGGATTGCTTTGGGAACGGATTGTCTCTTCCTTCTCCTGTTTTTGCAGTGTTGGGGATCCAATCGAGGACCTCAGAGGGTGCAGAGCAGCACTCAAACAACTGAGCTAAACTGCAACCCAAAGAAGAGAATAGTAGATAATTATTTAAGGCAATTTGCCCTGTCAATATAATACACTTGAAGATTTATACTGTATAATTACTTAGTTTATAGCTACTACTAGGATGTAAAAGAGGAGTGTAAACTTCCCAAAAGTTAAAAAATATTATATAATATTGAAAGAGAGAAAGAAACATGTGTTGATGTTTCTGCCCTTTTCTTTCTTCAATAGTAAAAATACGTTCTTGTTCCAAGATGTTTGACATAATCCTTTTGGATTTCTAAAAATGTCATTTAATCTAACTTCCTCTAGGTTATTGTCACAGTAACATTAACAGCAGCAATAACAACATACACACATAACCCCACAAATGTCAATAGTTTCAACAGCAAAAGTTTATGTGTCTCTTATGTAAATAAACAAAATTTATTCTCTTTTTCAGTGTAGGGCAAGTAGAGATCTGTTTGTTGTTCCAGCTGGATTCACGTGATGTAGGATTGTTTCCATTTTCATGGTAAAGGGACAGATGGTAAAACCACTGGTTGCTCTTGAACTTTTCCTTGGAAAGGGCAGACATCACTGTTAATCACAAAACCAGGCCACCTGGCCAGGTTGTTCTCAGGAGCTTAAGTAAAATTCTTTGAGGAAGAACAACGAAAATCATATGATCATGCCTGGTTATGTGGGGAAGAGTGTGTCTTTCATGAGGAAAGGAAAGAAACATTTGGAAATTCTAATGTAATCTACCACATGTGCCTAAACAACTAAAAGTAAGGCTAGAAGTTTGCAATTAAGAACAAGTACCAACGATTTTCAATTTTTTAAGTAACGTGTCAAAATTGAAATCTGCCACCAAATCAGACTTTTTAAAACCACTGCCCTTAGATTCTCAATCAGAAACTTGGAATTTAAATTTTGAAAAAGCATGGAGTTGTATGGTGATGTTTTTACCCTCCAGAGCCTTAAAATCCCTCCAATATCAAACAGTGTTAATTTTGTACCATTCAAAGCACACTCAGACCTTCCAGTATGGAACTCACTTACAAACAAGAATATTTATTCTCCCCTGTTGCTGGCACCATAAGGTGAAAAGTGCTTCTCAGAAGTTGTCTCACCACTAATGGGAATTTTTAATCAGGAAGTGTTGTTGTGCTAATCTAATAGACTTTAAGTTAAGACCTCAGTGTCACTGAAGCCTAAAATATCCCTGCAGTTCTACATATAGAAGTCTCTGAATAATGCAGTCCATCCCTAAAGAGGTATTATGCAAATGAATGCATTTAGTTAATATGTACTGTAAACAGATCACTACTTCTTTTCTCCTTTCTAAATCACAGTAGAGATTAGAGCTGTAATACTCTTATTACCTAACAAAATTACTAAATATTTAAAGTAGATATGCAAAGAGCTTCAAGCTCAAAATAACACCCCCTTGAATTTGGATTGGGTTTTTCTTTGAAAGGTCACACCATTTTACTGTATGTTTTATCTCAAACTCCCAGAAGAAACATTTCTTCTGGAAATAAAATATCAAATTGCACTGGCTTTTTCTGGCCAATGAGAGATTATTGAATATCGTATTCTCAGATTACCAAATTCTACCCCAGCACTCACTGACAAAGGAAAGAGTGTCAATCACACATAACATGTACATTGGAAAACTCAAATGCAAGGGGCAGACTCATCTGTTGAATGTAGTCGATTGTTTACTTCTGATGTAGTGGCCTCACAATGAGCCAGTGTCAATCTCCATTAGAACTCCCTGACACATTGAACAATTTTAACACCAGCAATCGATTTCAGGTGAGAACGAAAACTGGATAATGATCTTTTCATTCTTCTTTTAAGCCTTTATTGGATATCAACAGGGAAGTAGGATTCTATCGCTTTGGCTGCATAATTTTAAAGTTTTCGTTTTTATGATGATATTTTTGAGTTGTGTCATTGATGCAGGGTGGGAATGACAGCATATATTTTCCTCTCGATTATGCAGAAGCCAAAGGACAAACTGCTGGTTTCATAAAATATGTCCAACTACCCCTTGGAATGATACATTTTCTGCCACAGAATTTTCCCCTAATTTTGAAAAAATTAAAAAAGAGCATGAGTAAATGATGACTTTTAACCCTTAACTGGTACCAGGATTTGGGGTCACATATGATGCCACATGGCCCATACCCATGCTTAGGTATATACTACAGCACCTCAAATCCAGCACCTGCCTGGGGATTTGTTTTGACCTCACGATATCAGTTAAGTGTTAAACCAGAAAGTTTGCTTTTGCTTTTCTGTTTTTAATTTGTTATTGAACTCAGGTAGAATATTTCTTTATTGTTTAGAAACAGAGGGAACAAAAGGTCTTGAATCCAGTTTTACAGTTGGAATGGAAAAGTTCTGCAATCTTACACAGGGGAAAGAAGAGAAGAAACAGATAAATCTACTCTGGTCACTCTTAGTGAAAAGGGGACTCAATCAAAGATATTACCACTTCCTTAGAGAGTAAAAGAGGCCTCAGTGCAGTACTGAAAGGCAAGTTTTAAGAGTGAAGGGAAATGATCAGCTCAAAGGAGTGTAGCTGGCGTAAGTAGACGTTGTCAGAGGGCCTTAGCTGTTCTTGCTAATGGCCATTTTGACTTGCCATTGGTACATAATAGATGGTTGTCCTTGAGGTGTGAAGAGGTCAGTAATGTACAGAGTGGCAAAAGAGTTTTCTAACACTCTGCATTCTCCCAGGCAGCTATGCCAGATATATGAACACCAGGAGAGAAACAGTATGTCCCAGACAATCCGAGATACAGTCCATTTATTCATCAGATTTTCAAATACCTATTTCACTTGTTCTTTGTCCCTTCTCAATGACACTTGTCTATTTTAATTCTGCTGTTTTGCATAAATGTTCCTTTTTAAAATGAAATTATTTTTTTCTGTCCCATTTTCTAATATCAATGCTTAAATTTTCTCTAGTCCTTTCCCTTTTGTCTTTTGTTCTTTTGAGAATAATTTTAAAAGGTACTGCTCTGACCTTTTACTTCCTACTGATATTTTCTTTAACATTTAATTTTATACAGAAATGTAGAGTTTTCTAAAAAAAAAAAAAGAAAAAGAAAAAGTGGGATTTATGGCAGGAAAAAAAGTCAAGTTGATTTCAAAATATAAGTTTCTGTTTTCATCAAAATTAATTATTACTAAACTTCAGTCAATGTTTTTGGATGGCCCATGTTGTAGTTTATAAAATAACATTGTTGCCATACATGGTGGCTCACATCTATAATTGCAGCAACTCAGGAAGTGGAGGCAGGAGGATTGCAGGTTCCAGGACAATGGTAGCCTCTGATACCCTGTCTCACGATGAAAAATTAAAAATGGGCTGAGGGTACATCCCACTGGTCGAGCACTTACAAAGTATGTGCAAGGCCTTGGGTTCAACCCCCAAGTATCACAATAAATAAATAAACAAACATTTTTATTCTTGTTCTTTCTGAAATATTTTCACTGGACATATTAATGGCAGATAAATAGAAACAATAACAAAGATTTTAAGTTATAGGGTCATAGAAATAAAAATACAAATACCAAAATAAAAATTAACCCCTTAGTAATGGGTGGAATGGTGTGCCTTCCCCCTAATTATATGTTTGTGTCCTAATCCCAAAATTATGAATATGTCTTACTTGGAAAAAAGTCATTGTAGATTTAATTAAATTAATTAATTAAATTAAGGATCTTGGGATAAGGTGATCATCCTAGATTATGAAGGTAGGCTCTAAATATAATAACAGGTGTCTTCATAAGAATCGCACAGAAGAGGATACACAGATGCAAAGAAGGAAGGCAGAAAGACAGAAGCAGAGATTAGAGTAATGCTGCTAAAGGCAGGAAAGCTAGAGGATGCAGCAACTGCCAGGCAACAGAAGAGGCAAGGGAAGATTCACCACTAGATGAACCTCCAGAAGGAGCAGGGCCCTGTTGACCCCTTATTTGGGATGCCCAGACCTTGGCACAGGAGAGTGGAACCAATTGTTCCTTTATTAAGTACATATTGAGCAACACACACATACACGCACGCGCACACACACACACATTAATGCTGTTAGGTGCTGTCGAGTCAGGTTCAACTCATAGTGACCCTATGTACAACAGAACAAAACACTCCCTGACACTGTACCACACCCAGAACCATGTCAGTGCTTCTCTGCTATTCACAGAGTTGACGGCTGATTGTTCTTCAGGATTATTTCATGAGTGGGCTGCCGGGTACTTCTCCCATTTTTTCTGTGCTGGGGATCAAATCCAGGGCCTCAGAACACACAGTGCAAGCATTCTACCAACTGAGCTAAATCTCAGCCCTCCCACAAATACAAATGTTTCTCTCTATATAAATGTATATATTTATAAACTTTTTGTGTAGAGTTTTAAGAGATAGTTATTAATAATCTTTTTCTCAAAGCACATTTGCAAACACGTCATTTCCTTTGAAGTCATATATAAGTCTTCCTTAACTTTTATTTGTGATCATCTATCCATGCTGTACATAGGGTTGCTATGAGTGGGACTCGACTTGACGGCACCTAACAACAACAATCCATGTGGCAATGAGTAAAATAAGGAGGCAGATCTCCGTTTGAGCGGGAAATTTCCAACAGAAAACATTTATGCCTTACCTTCTTGAAAATTAGGAATAAAATCCATTTGAAGATATCTGTATTTGAGTTCTATTCAGCTTAAAATGTTTAGATCCCAGATGGGAACTCATACTTTGATTTGAGATAGTATATACGTCTATGTCACTAACTGTGTTTAAAACATTGATCCATAAGTAAATAAAAAGCATTTCGACTTTGTCCTTGGAGGCCTAACTTAAAAACATTTCTTATTGCCAAGCAGTCTTGGTATTCCTTCTTATTTTACATTTTTTATTTTCTTCCATTTATCATCTAGTATTTCAAGAATGTGTCTAATAATATTGCTAACATTTATTTACTTTAATTGTCTACCAGTCCTGCCTGAATACAAGCTCCACCTCTGCAGAGATATTGATGTATCCTATCCCTTTATGTATATAAAGTACCTAGAACAACATGTGATCGGTGCTCAGTATATACTGAATAAATAAGTAATGAGGCCCATTCACTTGTGCCAAGGTGTAGGGGGCAATACATCCCAAGTAATGTGTTTGGAGAGATGGAGAAGTGAGACAAACCACTGCCCAGAAGATCATGAGCATGAAGAGAATAGAGGATGGAGGTGCCCATTTGAGAGTACCTGTGTCTACTGAGACCTACTTAAATGACAATGATTGTATTTTTCCTGGTTCTCTGTGGCGCTCTCTCTGCCCAGCTGTGGCTAGAAACCCCACACACAGAACCTACTACTCTTGAGCCAACAGAGACACCACTCTAGGAGCCAGATCGATGATAACTCAAAAGTCAACTTTATTTCAAGCTGCAAGCTCTGTTCCTGCTTATCCAGACTCAAGCTCTTTTTCTGTGCATCGCACTTATAAGCCTTTTGGATCAACCAGTCAGAATCTGTGACATTGTGATGATGTTTTGGGTTAGCCAATTAGCTGACATCAGGTGAATGGACCAACAAATCAGGTGATATCGGGTGACAACGATGTGGCAGGAATTTTGAGGAGGGACACACCCTGGCTGCATTGGGTAGGGGCCATCTTGCCTTGCCTCATGGGCTCAACCCCTAAAGCTTGAGCTGGGTGAGCTAATGGCAAGCCGTTAGCTCTCCTGATGGCCCCTCTGCGACTGTGCCTGTCTTAGGTTGTTCCTTCCTTGAGGAATCTTACCCATCTTTGGTTAACCAGCCATCCTCCAGGGCCAAGCAGGGTGACGCTCTTGTGAACCCAAGCTGGGTGTGCCACAGCAAGTCACACAAGAGGGTCCTGAGCCATTTTGCCTCAGGACTAGAGGTGGGCTAGATAAGCCTTGAACCAAGCAGCCTCAGAGCCATGTCTCTTCTCTTCCTCTCTATACCTCATCCCTACAGTTCTCCCCGGAGAACAAACAGAAAATTAAAATATTGGAGGCCAGAGCAACATGGGGTGTGAAAAAGATTGTTGTTGTTAGGAGCCATTGAGTCAGTTTTGACTCATAGCAACCCTATGTATAGCAAAACAAAACACTACCCAGCACTGTGCCATGCTCAGCACTATGTCAGTGCTTTTTCGCTATTCATAGGGTTTTGAATGGCTCATTGTTTCAGGATTATTTTGAGAGTGAGCTACCAGGTCCTGCTACCATTCTTGTGGTGCTGGAGTTCAAATCCAGGGCCTCAGAGTAGCCAGAGCATGCGTTGTACTAACTGAGTATCTTGTACTCAAAATCACCCACATCCATCCCTAAGAAGATTCTTAGAAGGACAAGAGTAAGAAAAGGAAATGGACAATGGTTTCTTCTCCATTTGTTATTACCATTGTCAATAGCACCAACACCTCCCCTCTTAGACTGTTTACTTCTCTTGAAGTGCTCATTGTGCTGAATAATGAATGAAACAAAAAGTGGTGGCTTAGTCCACTTAGTCAGCTATCACAAAAGACCATAAACTGTGTAGCTTATAAACAACAGAAATTTATTTCTCACAGTTACACAGGCTGGGAAGTTCAAGACCAAGGTGTCAGCAGTTTCAGTGTCTGGCGAGAGCTATGGGGCTCATAAATGCAAGGTAACTTTCTGGGGCCTCATTTATAAGGATACTAATCTCATTCCTGCCACAGGTTTAGCTCAGTTGGCAGAGTGCTGCCCTATTCTCTCTGAGACCCTAAATTCAATACCCAGCAGGGCAAAAATGGGAGAAGGACATAGCAGCCCACTCCTGAAAGAATCCCCAAACAATCAGCCATCAAAAACCCTATGAGTGTTGCTATAAGTCAAATCCAACTCAATGGCACCTATCAACAACAACAATCCCATTCATTATGTTTCTACCCTCATGATCTATTCACCCTTTAAAGATAGCATTCCCTAATACTATTGCCATGGAGTGAGGATGTCAACATGAATTTGAGAAGATCAAAAACATTCAGAGGGAACAAGGATTGAACTAAGGTATTTTCTCTTTCTATTCCTAATGCTGTCTGCAGCCTTATCACTGTGACGTCCAATCCTGTCAGATCTCAGAAGCTCAGCAGGGACAGGCCTGGTTAGTACTTGGATGGGAGACCACCTGGGAACACCAGGTGCTGTTGGCTTGGGAGAAGGACCTGAAAACCCACTCCCAAAAAACAATCATCCCTTAAAAACCCTATGAATAGCAGAGAAGCACAACAATAGTGTTTTGTCTGTTGAACAGAGTGTACCTATGAGTCAAACACTGACTCAATGGCACCTAACAACGATTCTGCAGCTCCTTTTTACAGTAACTTTAGCCATTGTTGTTGTTAGGTGCTCTCGAATCGGGTCTGACTTATAGCAACCCTATGTACCACAGATGAAACACTCCCCAACACAATGCATGCAGGGCACTTTGATAGTGCAAATCTACTATTCATAGGGTTTGCTATTCATAGGCTGATTGTTTTTGAGAGTGAGTTACCAGGTCCTTCTCTCAAGCCTAATGCATCTGGTGTTCCCAGGCCCTCTCCCATTCAACTACTAACCAGGTCCGCCCCTTCTTATCTTCAGAGATCTGATTGGATCAGATGCCAAGGCAGTACACCTGTAGGCAACTTTAGCCATAAGAGACAAATATTATTCCCATGTATTATTCTTGTGTACTATTCCTATAATGTAGATAAGGTCAGACATACTATGAACTTGCCCAAGTTTACTCACCTAGGTAATTTTGTGGTAAGTCTACAAATCTTGGATCCTGATTTATTAACTATTTGTGCCTGCAGTAGTCTTTATTTGTATTTATCTTCTAGCACACACACATTTCTTGACATTAAACCAGGCAGTGTCTCCTTGTTCTTAATGACAGCCTTCTGGTCCATGTACAGATTCCTCATGAGTACAGTTAAATGCTCTGGTATTCCCATTCTTCCCAGTGTTATCCATAATTTGTTATAATCCACACATTCAAATGCCATTACATAATCAACAAAATGGAGATAGTCATCTTTCTGATATTCTTTGTTTTCAGCTAACATCCATCTGACTTAAGCAATGATGTGCCTAGTTCCATACCCTCTTCTGAATCTGGCTTGATTTTCCTGCAGTTCCCTGTCAATATACTGCTGCAGCTGATTTTTGAAGGATCTTTAGCAAAATTTTACTTACCTAAAATATTAAGAACATAGTTCAATAATTTCTACATTCTGTTAGATCCCCTTGCTTGGGAATAGGTGCAAACATGGATCTCTTTCAGGCAGTTGGCCAGGTAGCTGTTTTCCAAATCTCTTGGCATAAACACGTGAGCACCTCCATTGCTGGATCTGTTTTTTGAAACATCTCTATTACTATTCCATCAGATCCTGGAGCTTTGTGTTTCACCAATTCCTTTAAGGCAGCTTCCACTTTGTCATTCAGTACTGTTGGCTCTTGACCACATGCAGTCTCTTGAAGTAGTTAGTCATTCACCAATTCTTTTTGGTGCAATGGCTCTATGTATTCCCACCTTCTTTTGGTGTTTCCTGCATCATTTAATGTTTTCCCTGTAGAATCCTTCAAAATTGCCACTTGAGGCTTGAATTTTTTCTTCAATTCTTTGTTTCCATTTTTATCTTCTATCTGCAGCTCATTGCACATGTCATAATATTTGATTTTATCTTCTCAAGCTTCCCTTTGAAATCTGTTTAGTTGTTTGACAACTAAACATGTCTTCCCTTTTATTTTAGCTCCTCAAGATTCAAGGGCAAGTGTCAGAGTCTCATTTGATATGGAATTTGGTCTTTTCTTTTTTCCTGTTTTTTTAAATAACCTTTTGCTTTCCTTATCAATGATATCTTTGATATCATACCCCAACTTTTCTGGTCTTTGATGACTGGTGTCCAATGCATCAAATCTGTTCTTGAGATAGTCTCTGAACTCAGGTGGGATATACTCAAGGTAATACCTTGGCTCTTACACACTTGTACTAATTTGCACTTGTTTATATTTGTTCTAGTTTCAGTTGAACCTGCATATGAGCAGTTGGTGGTCTGATCCACGTTCAGTTACTAGTCTTGTTCTGACTTTTGATATTCAGCTTTTCCATCATCTTTTTCCATAAATATAGCTAATTTAGTTCTTGTTTGTTCTATCTGGTGAATCTAGTGTTTATAGATGCTGTTTGTGCTGGTGGAAAAATATATTTTCATTGAAAAGGTAGTTGGTCTCTCAAAATTCTGTCATGTGATCTCCAGCATCATTTCTGTCACCAAGGCCATATTTTCCAACTACAGGACTTTCTTTGTTTCCAACTTTTGTATTCCAATCACCAGTAATTACAGTACATCCTGATTGCACATATGATCAACTTAAGAATGCAGAAGCTGGTAAAAAAAATCTTTCCTATCTTCATTTGTGGCCTTAGTTTATTCTGAGCAAACAATCAGAGAAGCTAGACATTATGAAGAAGAATGTAGCATCAGGATTAGAGGAAGACTCATTAACAACTTGCATTATGCAGATGACACAACTCTGCTTGTTGAAAGTGAAGGGGATTTGAAACATTTACTGATGAAGATCAAAGAACACAGCCTTCAGTATGTATAATGCCTCAATATCAACAAAGCAAAAATCCTTACAACTGGTCGGTACACAACTTCATGATAAATGGAGAAAAGAGTGAAGTTGTCCAGGATTTTGCTTTACTTGGTTCAACAATCAACATCCATGGAAGCAGCAGTTAAGAAATCAAAAGATGCATTGCTTTGGGAAAAGCTATTGTAAAAGATTTCTTTGAATGTTGAAAAATAAAGATGTCACATTGAAAAGAAAAAGGTGCACCTGGCTCATGCCATGCTACTTTCAGTAGCATCATATGATTGCAAAAACTGGATACTGAATAAGGGAGACAGGAGAAGAATTGATGTTTTTGAATTATAGTGCTGGAGATGAATATACCATAGACTACCAAAAGAGCTAACAGATGTATCTTAGAAGAATTACAACCAAATTTCTCCCTGTAACCAAGGATGGCTAGACTGTGTCTTACATATTTTGGGCATGTTGTCAGGAGGAATCAATCCCTGAAGAAGGATATCATGTTTGGGAGAGTGATAGGTCAATGAAAAACAGGAAGACCCTCAACTAGTTGGATTGACACAGTGTCTGCAGCAATAGGCTTAAACATAAAAATAGATCATGTGCCTGGCACAGAATTGGGGAGTGTTTCA
>VMDO01020183.1:0-38113 GCA_007922755.1 Pedetes capensis | reverse complement strand
CAGTGTTTCCTTGTTCTATTTGAACAACTGCCTCCTGGTTCATGTACAGATTTCTCATGAGCACAATTAGGTGTTCTGGTATTCCCATTTTCTGAAGTGTTATCCATAATTTGTTATGATCCACACAATCAAATGCTTTTGCATAGTCAACAAAACATAGGTAGACATCTTTTTGATATTCTCTGCTTTCAGCTAATATCCACCTGACATCAGCAATGATGTCCCTGGTTCCCCGCCCTCTTCTGAATCCCGCTTGATTTTCCAGTAATTCCCTGTCTATATACTGCTGCAGTCACTTCTGAATGATCTTTAGTAGAATTTTGCTGGTGTGTGATATTTATGATATTGTCCAATAGTTTGCACATTCAGTTGGATCCCCTTTTTTGGGAATAGGCACAAATATGGATCTCTTTCAGTCAGTTGGCCAAGTAGCAGTTTTCCAAATCTGTTGGCATAAACATGTTAACACCTCCAGTGCTGCATCTGTTTGTTGAAGCATCTCTATTGGTATCCCACCAATTCCTGGAGCCTTGTGTTTCGCCAGTTCTTTCAAGGCAGCTTCCACTTCGTCCTTCAACACCATTGGTTCCTCTTCATATGCAACCTCTTGGAATGGTTGGTCATCTACCAATTCTTTCTTGTATAATGACTCTGTGTATTTTTCCCATCTTCTTTTGATGTTTCCTGCATCATTTAATATTTTCCCTGTAGAATTTTTCACTACTGCCATTCGAGGCTTGAATTTTTTCTTCACTTCCTTAAGCTTGAGAAACACAGAGCATGTTCTTCCCTTTTGGTTTTCTGCCTCCAGCTCCTTGCACATGTTATTATAATATTTGTTTCTGTCTTCTCGAGCTGCCTTCTGAAATCTTCTGTTTAGTTCCTTAACTTCATCATGTCTTCCTTTTGCTTTAGCTGCTCATCGTTTGAGGGCAAGGTCCAGTGTCTCTTTTGACATGTAATTTGGTCTTTTCTTTTTTCTTGTCTTTTTAAGAACTTTTTGCCTCCTTCTTGAATGATATCTTTATGTCATGCCACAACTCCTCTGGTCTCCTGTCATTTGTGTCTAATGCATTAAACCTATTTTTGAGGTGGTCTCTGAACTCAGGTGGGATATACTCAAGGTCATACCGTGGCTCTTGTATACTTGTTCTAGTTTTCTTCAGCTTCAGTTTGAACTTGCATATGAGAAGCTGATGGCCTGATCCACAGTCAGCACCTGGTCTTGTTTTGACATTTTGTACAGAGCTTTTCCATCGTCTCTTTCCAAATATGTCATCAATTTTATTCCTGTATGTTCCATCTGGTGAAGTCCATGTGTATAGTCTCCGTTTATGATGTTGAAAAAATGTATTTGCAATGAAAAGGCCATTGGTCTGACAAAATTCTATCATGCGATCTCTAGCTTCATTTCCATCACCAAGACCATATTTTCCAACTACTGAGCCTTCTTGTTTGTTTCCAACCTTTGCATTCCAGTCATCAGTGATTATGAGTATGTCTTGATTGCATGTTTGATCTATTTCAGATTGCAGAAGCTGATAAAAGTCTTCCCTTTCTTCATTTGTGGCCTCAGTGGTGGGTGCATAAATTTGAATAATAGTCATATTAACTGGCCTTCCTTGTAGGCATATGGATATTATTCTATCACTGACAACATTGTATTTCATGACAGATCTTGAAATGTCTTTTTTGATGATGAATGCAACCCCATTTCTCTTTAGTTTATCATTCCCAGCATAGTAGACCATATGATTGATTTAAAATGGCCTATGCCGGTCCATTTTAGCTCACTGATGCCTAGAATGTCGATGTTTATGCACTCCATTTCTCTGTTAACAATTTCTAATTTGCCTAGATTCATACTACGTACATTTCATGTTTCAATTAATAATGGATGTTTACAGTTGTTTCTCCTCATTTTGAGTTGTGCCACATCAGCAAGTTGAGCACCCTGAGGTTTTACTCCATTTCTGTCATCACGGTAGACTCTACTTGGAGGAGGCAACTCTTCCCCAGTAGTCTTTTGAGTGCCTTCCAACCTGGGGGCCTCATTTTCTGGCACCATATCTGACAGTGTCTCTTTGCTATCCATAGGGTTTTCAATGGCTAGTTGTTTCGGGAGTGGCTTGCCAGGTCCTACTCCCTAGTCTGTCTTAGTCTGGAAGCTCAGCTGAAAACCTGTCCACCATGGGTATCCTTGCTCATGTCTGAGGTTACAGTGGCAGAGCTCTCAGCCTCATTGCAACACACAAGCTCCCACAGTGCGGCAAACTGACAGATGTGTGGGGGCCAGAGAACTTAGATTATTGTATATGTAGAAATGAGGAAAGAGAAAATATTTTTAAGTTAATAAGTACAGTTATAAGATGTTTTATAACATCTTGATGCTTTTTTGTTCTATTTTCTATCATAGTCTCTTTCAATTATATTCTTTTTTAAAATATTTTATTTATAAATGTTAGTGGGATACAGAGTAATAGGTCATTTGATATATCCATTATGCAATAATTAATAAGTTTTACTTATATTTCCATCTCCATAAACGTTTTACAGAACAGAATAAATGAAAGAAGAAGTAAGAATTTTAATTAACATGTAATGATAACTGTGGAACCATGTGTTTACCCTGATTCATTTTTTCCCCTTCTTTTTGGTTCCTTTTTTGTATATTCATAGAATTGCATCCTGTATTTTGCATTTTCTCTCACTCTCTTTACCCCTTCATGTTGTTTCCTTTCCCTTTCCCCTCTTCCCCATCATCCACTCCCTCCCACTAGTCCCCTCCACTCTCATATCAGTTCCACTTGTATTTTCCATTCCCAGATAAATATGATTGTTCATTTTTTCCTTTATATTCATTTTCATTTGAGGTATGTTTGACTCCTGCATATGAATGAGAACATGTGGTATTTCTCTTTTTGAGTCTGGATTATTTCACTTAAAATGAAACTGTCTAATTCCATTCATTTTGCTGCAAATGACATGATTTCATTCTTCTTACTGCTGAGTAGTATTCTTTTGCATATATGTGTGTGTGTGCATAGATATATATATATATATATATATAATATATATATATATATTATATATATATCATAGTAGGCTGGGATTTAGCTCAGTGGGTAAAGCGCCGCTCTGCAATCTCTGAGGTCCCGAGTTCCATTCCCAGCACCACAAAAATGGGAGAAGGATGTGGCAACCCACTCCCAAGGCAATCCCGAAACGGTCAGCCATTGAAAACCCTATGAGGGTTGCTATGAGTCAGATATGACTAGAGGGCACCTAACAACAACAACAACTATATATATATGTGTGTGTGTGTGTGTGTGTGTGTGTGTGTATGTGTGTGTGTGTGTGTATCTTTTTTCACAATTTTTTAGTCCAATCCTCTGTTGATATACATCTGGGTTTATTCCATACCCTTGCCATTGTGAAAAGTGCTGTATTAAATATGGAAGTGTAGGTGTCCCTGTGGTAAGATTTATTTTTCTTTGAGTATATTCTTAGAAGAGATGTAGCTGGATCATATGGTAGTTCTATTTTTAGTTTTTTAAGATGCCTTTATATTGATTTACAAAGTCGCTGAAATAATTTACAGTCCCACTAGCAGTGTAAAAGAGTTCCTTAATCTCTGCGTCATCATCAGCATTTATTGTTGTTTCTTTGTCTTGGCCATTCTTACCAGAGTGAGATGGAAACTCAGTGCTATTGATTTGCGTTTGCCTAGAGGCTAGGGATACTGAGCTTTTTTTCATGTGTTTATTGGCCATATGTATTTCTTCTTTTGAGAATTATCTGATCTGTTCCAGTGTCCACTTATTTATTGGATTATTTGTTACTTTGGTGTTTGGTTTCTTGTGTTCTTTTTGTCATCTATCAGATGTGTAGGATGCCAAGATTTTCTCCTATTCTGTGGGCTCTCTCTTTATTAGTTATTTCCTTTCTGTGCAGAAGGGTTTTAGTTTTATGTAATCCCATTTGTTACATAATGGGATTTGTTACATAGTTTTATGTAATCCCATTTATGTAATCCCATTCTTGGTGTAGTTTCTTGGGCTATTTGAGTCTTGTTAAGGAAGTACATTTTTATGCCTATATGTTGGAGTATGTTCCCTCTCTTTTCTGCTAGTAGTTTTAAGGTTTCCAGTTTTATTTTGAGGTCTCTTATCCATTGTGAACTGATTCTTGTACCTATTGAGAAGTGCAGGTCTACTTCCATTGTTCTACATATGTATATCAAATTTTCCCAGCACTGTTTGTTGAAAAGGCTATCTTTTCTCCAATGTATGCCTTCAGACCCTTTGTCAAGAAGCAAGTGGTTCTAGTTGTGTGGGTGTATGACTGGATCCTCTATTCTATCCCATTGATCTTCATCCCTGTTTTTGTTCCAGTACTAAGCTGTTTTTGCCAATATGGCCCTGTTGTTGTTGTTGTTGTTGTTGTTAGGTGCTTTTGAGTCAGTATCTGATTCATAGTGACCCTCATAGGATTTTCAATGGCTGACTGTTTCAGGATTGCCTTGGGAGTGGATTGCCAGGCCCTGTAGTATAGCTTAAAGTCTGGTATTATGCTTTCTGTACTGCTTTTGCTACTTAAGATTATTTTGGCTATATGAGGTCTTTTGTGTTTCCACACAAATTTTAGGATTTTTTTTCTATTTCTGTGAAGTAGGTCATTGGAATTTTGATGGGGATTGCATTGAATTTGTAGATTGCTTTTCGTAGTATGGCCATTTTTCATTAATCATATCTTGTGGTTTAAAGATTTGTCTCATTTTAAACTTGTTAAAGATAATACTATTTCTCAATCATTTTCATTTCTCTCAGAACTCAGCAAGTACTTCCTAGTGAGTCTCCAATAAATATGACTTTATGAATTTAATTTTTGATATGTGAACAATACTGAGACTTCCATTTCCAGATGGCTCTTCTAGGTGGGAACAAAAGTCCAAAGGAAAGCCAACACTATATATATTCAGGCACTTTCCCATATGCAAAAATGGAACAGGAAGCTGCCCTTGCCCTCCATGGATGAAAAATGGGGGCTCTTTAGCTCGATAGGAAGAATAAAAGGAGCATATTTCCCCAAGCTGTAAGAGCATTTAGGATGTTTTCTATAAATCTGAGAATATATGACAATTCCTTTATGGATAGTAGGCTCAGCCAGTAGCCACTGAGATGGAGGCCCACAGGGTCTTGCCTAGGAGTGTGGACAGGATTATGGCATTTTGAATAACCCAGCACTTATTTATTGTATACTTCATTATGTAGTTAGTCACTTATTTAATTCTACACATGTGATTTTCACCCTTGTTCTAAAATTTACTTAAAACGACTTTCCTTTGCTATACACTACTACATCATAAACTACATTTAAATATAAGTGAGAGATATGTAACGCTACTCTAGTAGAAATGTAGTGGAACATTTCTAAGAAAAAAATCAAGAATAGACCTGCTATGAGAAACTGTAAGGCAATTATATATACTAATATATATTGTTGTTACTTGCAGCCGAGTAGGGTCCAACTCATAGTGACCTTATGTATTACAGAATAAAGCACTCCTTAACACTGTGCCATGCCTGGCACTATTCTCAGTGCTCCTCTGCTATTCATAGTGTTTTTGATGGCTGATTTTTTTGGGAGTTGGTTGCTGGGTCATTCTCCCAAGCCTATAGAACACAATGTTCCAAGGTGGTCTCCCACCCAAGGACTAAACATGCCTAACCCTGCTTAGGTTCCAAGATCTGATGAGATCAGATACCAGGGTGGTACGGCTATAGATACAAATATATATAGTAAATCTAATTTAAATGTTAGGTATATTTAAAAATCCATCCACAAAAGAAAAGGTAGATAACCAGAGAGACATATATGTAGCACATGAGATGATAAGTGGTTAATAGTCTTTATAGTTAAAAGACTTGTGAATCTTAAGAAAAAATAAACAATCTCATGCAAATGGTGCTGAAGGACACAGAAACAGCAGAAAAAGAACATGAAAGTATCGACCACAAATAATCTTTGAGGTAGCCTTAAACCCTGGTGCCAGCTTTGTTGTTAGGTGCCATCAAGTCCAACTCATAGCAACTATATGTACAACAGAATGAAGCAATCCCTGATTCTGTGCCAGGCACATAACCTTATTTATGTGTAAACCCATTGTTACAAACTGTGTCAATCTGTCTAGTTGAGGCTTTTCCTTTTTTTCGTTGACCTGCCAGTCTCCCAAACATGATGTCTTTCTCCAGGCATTGGTCTTTCCTAACTACATGTCCAAAATATGTAAGATGCAATCTAGCCATCCACAAGGAGCAATCTGGTTGCACTTCTTCTCGGACATATCTGTTGTTTCTTTTGACAGTCCATGATATATTCAATATTCGTTTCCAGCAACCATAATTCAAAAGTATCAGTTCTTCTCCTGGCTCCCTTGCTCAATGTCCAGTTTTTACAACCATATAATGCAACTGAAAATACCATGCATGAGTCAGATGCATCTTTGTCTTCAATGTGACACTTTTGTTTTTCAATACTTTAAAGAGGGTTTTTGCCACTTTTCCCAATAAAATGCCTCTTTTGATTTCTTCATTGCTGCTTTCATGGGTGTTTGTTGTAGAACAAGGTAAAGTGAAATTGTGGACAACCTCAATCTTTTCTCCATTTATCATGACGCTGTGTAGGGACCCCTTTGTGAGGATTTTTCTTTTGTTGATGTTGAGGTGCAGTCCATAATGAGGGCTGTGTTCTTTGATTTCCATCAGTAAATGTTTCAAATCCTCTTCACTTTCAGCAAGATTTGTGTCATCTGTATTACTCAAGTTGTTAATGAGTCTTCCTCCATTCATGATGCCATGTATAAAGTCCAGTTTATTGGATTATTTGCTCAGCATAGAAGCTGAGGAGATATAGTGAAATTATACAGCCTTGATGTAATCTTTCACAACTTTAAACCAAGCAATGTTTCCTTGTTCTGTTAGGACAACTGCTTCCTGGCCCATGCACAGATTCCTCATGAGTACAATCAGGTTCTGTGGTATTCCTATTCTTCGCAGCTTTAGTGTCATATAATCTTTTGCCCTGATTTCTTTTTGCCTGTTAGGCTTGTCTTACATAATCATCTATTGTTGGTTTCTAGTTTGTGACTGTATTTCAATCCAAACTTCCTTTCACATCCAAGTCATTTTTTCCAGACTGAGTTTCATTTGCCAGTCACAACTTTTGTTGCATATTTTTATTAGGATGATCCCATCCCCACTCACATGCACACAGGTACATACATGTATATGTATACACACAAATGCACACACCAAACCTATTAGCACAGTACCTGCCATACATTAGGAGCTCAATATAAGTAAACTCTCCCCTCCTTTCAAATTTTGTCTTAGACAAGAATAGTTCTACTGCAAAAGGAGAAATCAGCAAGAACTAATTTACAAAGGAATTATCATAGGCAGTAAGTATATCTCAAAGATGTGAGGGCACATGATACAGCCACCAGAACTAAACAGAGTAAAACAAGGGAACTGTCCTGAGGAGCAGCTAAGGCAGAGAGACTCTAACAAGTGCTGTGGAGGTGGCACTGCTCCATGTGACACTGGTCAAGGATGCCACTGGTGCCAGAGA
Organism: Pedetes capensis; assembly: GCA_007922755.1. Taxonomy (NCBI): domain Eukaryota; kingdom Metazoa; phylum Chordata; class Mammalia; order Rodentia; family Pedetidae; genus Pedetes; species Pedetes capensis. The sequence goes on along the minus strand of VMDO01020183.1, from coordinate 30,481 downwards.
AGGGTCCAAGATTTAACCTTGAGAAACCAGTGGAACAAGTTTGGACCTTGCAATTTGGTAAGCTGGGACTAGACTCCTATCTCCTTACAAGCACCAGCTGTGCTAACTTCACCTTTTTGGGTGTGTTGTTGTTGTTAGGTGCTATTGAGTCAGTGTCTGACTCGTAGTAACCCTGTGTACAAAAGAAGGAGTGCTATTATCAGTGCTTCTCTGCTATGCATAGGGTTTTCAATGGCTGATTGTTTTTTGGGAGTGGGTTGCTGGATCCTTCTCCCAAGCCTACAGCACCTGGTGTTCCCAGATGATCTTCCATCCAAATACTAACCAAGTCCAAGATCTGATGGGATTGGGCTCCATAGTGGTATGGCTGCAGACCCTGACTTTCACAGGGTTGTCAATGGCTGATTATTTTGGGATTGCTTCAGGAGTGGATTGCCAGGAACTTCTCCCAATTTTTGTGGTGCTGGGGATTGAACTTGGGTCCTCAAAGAGTGCAGAGCAGCACTCTACCAAATGAGCTAAACCCCAGCCCCTCTTGGAGTCTAAGTTTCTTTATCTGTAAAGCAAGGATTCCAGAGCCTTCTTCCCTGGAATGCTCCAAGTGCTAGAGAGCTACTAGACACCAACTTATGATGGACTCTCAACCCATTTTTGCCTCTCTTCTACATCTGTGATGCTTGGGTGATCATTAAAAAAAACCAGGTCAAACAAATTAAAATGGTATATTGAGGTAGATAAGCATTAATGCCATGTTTTACATAGCTATTCCCAAAGTGGAATATTGATCCTATAGGAAGTTTATTGATAAGACCATTTCCAGGCAAAAAAAAAAAGTCTGAGAAATGATGTGAACTCTTTTCCCACTTTGAAATCAATATTTTACACACACACACACACACACACACACACTTCTCTTGTCACATGGTAAAGTAACCTGACTCATTTAGAGTAACCCAGCAGCTTACAATTCTCCAAGTTTCTTTAATCATGAAACATTAGAGGAAAGTTGTTTTGTTGATTATTAAAAGTCTCACAGAACTAGTTTTCCATAAAACATACTTTCAGAAACATCACACACTAATGATTCAAGCTTAGTTAGAGATGGAAAATAAAATTCTTTTATGAAGCATAAGTAACATTACCATGATGAATTTAGTAAGGTTATTTAATACTTACTCATCCATACTGAATGGATATATTTAGGATGCTCACAAGTGGCTGTAAATTGCACCTGACTATCAGAGATCCTAGCAGAGAGGGCAGAGAATTAGAAAACTTAAGAATTACAGTGAAGATGAGCAATCTTCTATAAGAAGATGTTCAAAAAATGGAAGGCAAGGGTCAATGCTGAGATAGATAAAAAGTTATCAAGCTCCTTTATTGAAAAATATTTTTCATAGAATTTTTTTAAAAGTATATACAACTTGGACCTGCAGCCATACCCCTGTGGTGTCCAATCCCATCAGATCTTGGAAGCTACGCGGGGTTGGACTTGGTTAGTACCTGGATGGGAGACCGCCTGGGAATACCAGGTACTGTAGGCTTGGGAGAAGGACCTGGCAACCCACTCTCAAAAATCAATCAGCCATTGAAAACCCTATGAATAGCAGAGAAGCACTGATGGCAGTGTTTTTCCTGTTGTACGTAAGGTTGCTATGAGTCAGACACTGATTCCATGGCACCTAACAACAACAACTTATGTTAGTGTAAAACCACCCTGTGCTGTATTTCAGATCTGCAGTGCCCCCAGTGGCCCATGTGTTAAAGGTTTGACCTCTAGCCTATAGTGCTATGGGGAGGTGACAGAAGGTTTAAGAAGCAGGGCCCATTGGGAGGTCTTCAGGTCATGGGGGACATGCTCTTGGAGATAGTGGGGCTTGCCCTTTCCTCTCTTTTGCATCCTCACCCTAAGATGAGCAACTTTGCTGTACCAAATGTTTACCTTGATAGGCTTCCCTAACCTGGCTGTCAGCTGAAACCTCCAAAACCGTGAGCCAAAATAAACCTTTTTTCTTTATAAGTTGATTATCTAAGGTATTTCTTATAGTGATGAAGCTGACCAATGTGCCGTATTTCTCCACAGATGATCTACTTAAGATCTCATGGTAACACAACTTTCAAAAGGACAATTTGGCTTGCAGAATTTGGAAGATTTTATTTTATCCCTTGGAAGCTAGCAAGCTTTCCTCAGACTACTTCCAAGTTATGATAGACACATCATCTTAACAACACTCACCATGACAAATGGAGACTTTCGCAGGAAAAGTCACACAGAAAGGGTCTGATGGGCTTCTTTGCAGAGGCATCGCTCAAATATTTTTCTTTCTTGTGGAATGTTTGAACTTCCATGATCCTTCAGCCTACCATTTAGACTTTGTTTCTTCAAAGTATAGAAATGACAATAATAAAGATGTTAGGTAAGACTTTCTCCTCTTGATTGGGAAGATATGAAAACTGCAGGAAGTCTAATGCAAATCCATTTATCAATATCCTTATGCAATATCATTATTCCAAAACTTATCTCAGCCACTTTATCACTATGTATATCCTATTGACCAGATATGAATTTTCAGTTTTAGGGAAAAACTCCGGAACTATTTCCTTTCTGAGAATGAAGTATTATTTCATTTCTCATTGAAATAGAATAGGATGGTAGAGCAGAAGTCTCACAAATGTGCATTAACTTAGGAAAAAAAGATTTATATGACACAGTCTTTGGTTTCCACAAAAATAAAATGAATTCCACATGCAAAAAGGAAAACAGAGGTAAGGATTGAGTCCAGAGAAGACAATCAGAGAATGATGAGCACATAGAATATTTCACAACTTTAGTTAATGGCCATTTCATTCTATCATGTATAAACTGGAACTTCATAATAATAAATCCAATATGTGGCAAGGTTGCTGGTGTGTTTGTGTAGCTATGTCCTTTAATTAGGTCAAAGTTTTAACATTCTACAATAGATAGCCAACATTGGTTTTATCATATGTATTTTTTTCCTTTCAAAAATTATTTCCTTTGCCTTTTTCTACTAGGAAAAAAATGAATTTTTATGAAACTAAAGAAAGCTTTTATGAAAAGGAAGCTGCTACCATAAGCAAACAACCATAAAACAACAAAGAAAACAAAAGAATGTATGTAACAGGTCCATAGCGGGAAAAAGCTACTCTTAAATATTCTTAGTCCAAGTCAAATACCAGATTTATTATGAAATTAATGGCCCTAAATTATTACATGATTTTTCTTCTCTATATTAATATATTTACTATTTACACAAGACATAATATTTAAAAATAAGAGCTCAATGTCAATAACAGTATTGTAGTTCAGTAATAGTTGAATAAAATTTTCTTTGCTGAAGCCAAATTATATGAACTACAGCAAGCTGTGGGAAGTCTAGAAATTTTCTCAATTTTTCTGCTTGGTTATTTCAAAAAGGCTATCTAAAGTTGTGTTCTTAAAAGCATAATACATAGAGAAAAGAATATAATATATGTCTGTATATATATGTGGCTTATGTGTAGTATTTCTACATACAATTCTAACAGTCGTTTTTAGCAATTTTAATAATTTTTATTTGAAAATAAAATAATTCATGCCCAAATAATCTGTGACTCAAAGAAGAAGTCTAGGTTGATGTTTTCTTGTTGGGAAATTTTGAACTCAAGATTTACTTCTTTAATTGATACAGGACTACACACCTGAAATATTTCTAGTCTGAGTCATTCAGGAAATTGTCTATGTCACCTAAGATTTCAAACATATGGTTTGAGTTATTGTTATAGTTTTATTCATGTGTAAGGGGTATGTGCATGTGATGGCTCTTCTGTCTCTTTTCTTTCTTTTCCTTTTGAGGTACTGGAGGGAATTAGAACCCAGGGTGCCTCATTCATGCTTTGCAAATACTCTCCCACTGATCTGTGCCCCCAACCTCTTATTTATTCATTATCTTGAGACAGGGTGTCACTAAGTTATGCAGGTCACCTCTGGCCTCAAATTCACAATACTCCTGTCTCTGCCTCCTAAGTTGCTAGGATTACAGATGTGCTACCATGCCCGACATTCTTCTGTTGTTGATAGAATTTCTGTTTTCTATATGTTTTCCTGGTCAATCTCACTAAAAGCTTATCAATTTATTGATGTTCTCAAATAACTAGATTTTTATTTTGTTGATTTAAAAAACATGTTTTTATTGTCTTCTTCTGTCTTTATTATTTCTTTCCTTTTGCTAGTTTTAAGGTTTTAAATTATTTTTCTGATTTCTTATAATATCAACTTAGGTTCCTGATTTGAAAGACTTTTCTTCTTTTGTGATATAAGAATATAAATATAAATATTCCCCCATGAGCTACAATAGATCTCATAACGTTTAAGGTCATGTTATAGTTCTGCATTAGAAATAATTTTAATTTCAGTTGAGACTTCTTTGATTCAAGGGGGGTAGAGAGAAGATACTTGACCTCAAATATTTCAGGGAAGTGCCCCAGGGAAAATAAAAAGGAAGAACTCAGTACTCACCCTGGCTTTGTGGACTAAAGAAACTAAAACCAAAGGCTAAAGGGCTAAAGAACTTGCCTAGCAAGTACCAGATCATAGGTTTGATCTCCAGCATCCCAGAAGAAACATCTCCAAGATGCCCCTAGATGAAAGAAGAGCAGCAGAACAGGTTCGTCCATACTAACTAAAGATTTGAGAGACCCCAAGGTCTAGCCATGCTGGCAAACCACCAAGTCCTCTCAAAGCCAGTCATTAAACACTGGATGTGTCCACTCTTCTGAGTCAGAAGACAGCAATACAGCAATTCAAAGAACTAAGAAATCATAAAGGGAAGATGACTCTGACGAATGCTTATAAGAATTTTCCAGTAGCTGACCCCAAAGAAACAGAGGCCTATGAATAACCTGACAAAACTTCAAAATAAATTAATTGCTTTAAGGGAGTGGCCAAGGGACAGGAGCACATGAATGGACCGCAGAGCCCCATCATGAAAATGATGCACAAACAAAGTGAGAATTTCAGCAAAGAGATCAAAATCATAGAGAAGCACCAAATGGAATGTCTGGAGTTTAAGAATACAGTGAATTAAGTGAAGAAAACAGAATAGATAGCTTCAATAGGACGCTTTGTCAAGCAGAAGAAAGGATCTGTGAATTCAAAGATAAATCATTTGGAATTGCACAGAGTAGAAATAAAAAATAATGAAATGGAGTGGAGAAAGTCTAAGGGAATTATGAGACAGCATCAGGTGAAGCACTATATAATTTGCAACAGTGCTAGAAAAAAAGTAAGGCGGGACCGGAGCTTATTTAAAGAAATTATGGTGAGAAACCTCCCAAATCGTGAGAGCAATGTAGACATCACATTTGTAAAGCTTAAAATCTGCAAATAGGATAAACTTGGAGAAAATCACACTGAGACACAGTATAATTAGATAATCAAAAGTCAAAGAGAATAAGAGAATTTTGAAAGCACAAACAAAAGCAATTTGACATACACAAGGGAATCTCCCAAAGGCCATTGGTGAAGGGTTTAACTCATTCTTTCTTTATCCTCTTCACATGATGCCCTGAAGGCCACTTCTCACAATGTGTTTTGGCAATAACCAACAGAAATTTAAATTTACATTCTCTCTTTGTAACCTGGAGTTGCTAGTTTTCCATGGTCACTATTTAAAGAAAATTAAAATCAGATAGCAGATTTGACATTTTACTATGAGAAACCTGATAAGAAATCCTAGCTAGAAATTTTTTTATCAGTTAACATTAACTGATTAATTTAAAAATCATAGCTGGATAAGAGTAGATCATGCATGATCAGGCAGGGGTAAAAGGATTTCCTTTTAGAAACCTCTTTGAATTTATCCCAATACTTTAACTATCAGATAAAAAATATCAAAAGTATAAAATTATAGACTATTTCTCATCAGGACATTATATAGATTATGACCTAGGTAATGCTGCTCTAAAAATTCTTTAAAATATTTTTTACCATTTCCTTCATTTCTCAGATGGCTGTATGCTTGCCTTACCATTTGTTGTTGTTGTTAGGTGCCATTGAGTCGGTATCCGACTCATAGCGACCCTCTGTTCAACAGGGGGAACACTATTGTCAGTGCTTCTCTGCTGTTCATAGGGTTTTCAATGGCAGATTGATTTTTGGGAGGGGGTTGCCAGGTCCTTCTCCCAATGCCTTACCATAGTGTTTATTTATTTGATTCTTATTTCTTTTTGCCTGTCTCCATCCATCATTCTTGTTTGGTCAGAGTCTGTATCCTATCTATCCACAGCACTTAGAATAGAGTTTATCATGATAGAAACTTAGCGTTTGTAGGCTAATTACCTAATTCAACATTACAGGATCAAAAAGGAGAGGTAAGAAAGAAGAACCACAGCAATAGAATGATGAAAAGTGGATTGGGCAGGATATTTACTTTGGCCAGCTGAGATGAAAGTCTGAGTAGGCCATCAAAACCAGCAACCAGATGAAATCCTGAATGTTTAGCGGAGCTTGAGCCCAGGAAGGCAGAAAGGGCCCAGAAATTCCAACTCTTATTGTCTCTGCTCCTCTGGACATCTGATTGGGCAGTTTTTCAAATTATATTGTAGAATATTGGATGTTGGTGGATATGCTCACAAAGAACCACAAGTTTTCTGAGAACTTTTGTTGTTGTTGTTATTTTTAGGTGCCATCAAGTCAGGTCCCACTCATAGTGACCCTCATTGGATTTTCAATGCTGATTGTTTTGGGATTGCTTTGAGAGTGAATTGCCACATCCTTCTCCCATTTTTTGAGGTGCTGGGGATCAAACCTTTGTCCTCAGAGAGTGCAGTGTAGCACTCTACCAACTGAGCTAAGTCCCAACCCTAAATGTCTTATTTTGATTATGTTGCTAATTCCAGAAAATTATTATATCTTGGATCATCTTATAAATGAAACTCATGTAATTCAATATTCAGGTGAATATTTGTGTTTACAATTATTTTGTCACCAAGACTTAATGTATAGGTGCATATTTAAGATTACCATCTTGATAAATATGAAATGGACCCCACTAAATGGGCAAATCTTAATATTAAATTGTCAATAATTAACCTTATCCCAAATGTACTCCAGCTACTAACTATAGCTATCTTGTTAGGAAAATAAGCCTTGTCGTAATGTAGGGCTTTAGCTTCCTCCGTTGAGATCCTGACCTGACATTATGAGGACTCCTTAAAGCAGTGGTATCATGTGATACTTTCATTATTGCATGTTAATGATAGAAAAACAGAGGTGGCCTAGTGAAGAACAATGCCCTTGAGTCAAGTATAGTCTAAATGACATCACAGCACATTGTGCTGATGAAGGTTTTGGAGTTATTAAGACAGAACAATTCAGTACAGAACTGAGTTAGCGTGTCAAGCAGTCAGCACTATTAGGCCAAAGGAATGGAGCAGTTAGTACTATAACTGTGCTGATGTAAAATATATCCACGTTTGTGTAAGTTTGGAACAGGTTTCTAGCAGTAGAGATATTAGTTAATGAACAATGAAGTTGTAATAAATTGAACTTTTTAGAAATTAAGAACATTTTTTAATGTTCTATTAAGTTGACTGCCTACAGCCATAGCACTGTGGCTTCTGATCCCATCAGTTCTTGGAAGCTAAGGAGGGTCAGGCCTGGTTAGTCCTTGGATGGGAGACCACCTAGGAACACCAGGTGCTGTAGACTCAGGAGGAGGACCCAGCAACCCACTCCCAAAAATCAATCCGCCATTGAAAACCCTGTGAGTAGCAGAGAAGCACTGACAGCAGTGTTTCACCTATTGTGTGTAGGGTTGCTTGAGTTGGACACCAACTCCACAGCACCTAACCACATTAAGTTGATTATTACATTTAAATACCATAACAAAGGGCTAAAATAATGAAGAATATTTGTATGATGGTCCTGCATACTCAAGTTTAAGAGTTAAGAAAGCAGAATAGAAAACACAAAATATCACTTTACAATTATGAATTCCAACAACAACAATGTTTTAGCTTAGCAAAATATCACTAATTGTCACATAAGTTAGTGTTGTGCTGTTTTTGGACTTTTGGAGAGGGCTGTGGTATTATTAAGCATGTTTGGTTTTATAGATGTATTATAAAGAGAATGTAGGTCTTGGAATGTAACTCTGGAGTACAGCATGTGCTTTGAATGCCTGAGACTCTAGGTTCAATCCCAACACCAATGGACAGGTAGTTGTTGTTAGGTGCCGTTGAGTTGGTACCTGACTCATAGCGACCCCATGTACAACAGACGAAGCACTATTGTTGTGCTTCTCTGCTATTCATAGGGCTTTCAATGGATGATTATTTTGAGGGATTGGGTTGCTGGGTCCTTCTCCCGAGCCTACAATACCTGGTGTTCCCAGGCAGACTACTATCTAAGTACTATCCAGGCCTGATCCTGCTTAGCTTCCGAGATCTGACAGGATCAGCCACCACAATGGTATGGCTGCAGGCTGGACAAATAGTAGTAACATGAAAATAATATAGGATAATTAAGATAATAATAATAATACAAGGTACATAGAGGTTTTTTTCCCTTCTAAAAGAGGTCCATATCTACTGCCATTTGAGTAATATGTGGACCTCAATTCTAGAGCTCTGTTACAAATAATGAGCATTTCAACTTTAACTTCATAAATCAAGATCCCCCAGGGTAGAGAAACAGGGGTATGTCTTCTAGCACATTGTGGATGAGTACATGGACAAGATACATCATGGCTCCTCACTTTGAGCCAAAAGTTTATGAATTTTTTAATTTAATTTTTCCATTTTCCCTTTCAAATTAGTTGCTTTCTATTTTGTAAAATTTTAATTCTTATTACCTGACTTCCTTTGGATGATTTCATTTTATTCTTACTTCTTCACATAAATATATAATTGTGATTCTCACTTAATATTTACATTTGGTCATCATTATTGCTGATTTGTTTTTGTTCTTTGTTTTCATCTGTTTTTGAGACAAGGTCTTGGTATGTAGTCCAGGCTGGTTTGGAAGTCATGATCCTTCTGCCTCAGCCCCCCAAGTTCTGGGATTACACATGAGCTCCATCATACCCAACTGACTGTGCTTTTATTTTAAAATTTTAGGTGGTTTACATTTTACTTTAGACCGCCTAAACTTTTGTTATTAATGTCTTGCTTTTTTGCCATTGTCATTGAATGTAACCAGTGATACTGTATTTTAGCATTTTAAAACTTTTTAAAAACTTGGATTTTTTGTTTACAAATATTTCATATGCAGGTAAGTATACTTAATGCTCATCAGATGTAAAATTCTAAGTATGCCTATTAAAGAAAGCTTATTGATATTTAAATTATATTTAAATTAATTTAATATTTAATTAAATTATTGATATTTAAATTTAAATATTCAAATTATCTCTATCTTGGTTTATTATTGCTTAATATTTCTATTAAAGAAATAAGAGGGATGGTAGAATAGCAAATAGCAGTGACATTTTGTCCATTTCTCTTATGTTTCAAATAGTGTTATTTTGATTTTGATGCTAAATTGTTTCACATAAAGTGTGTAAATGTCATTCAATTATGAATCCCACCATTTTTATTTCTATAACAAACCCATCTTTGCTTTTTATACTAAAACCTCTGTGCTTGGTTCATTGCGCTTAGTTTTGTATATTCCTAAAACCACCTCTGCTATCATCAAGCTCCCCACCCTGATCCTTCTACTTTGCACTCTATTAGCTTATTATTATTGCTTTTTAAAAATTAAAATGACTATCACTTTGCCTAGGTTCTTCTCATGTATAGACTAAATTTGTTTTTCAATGTGCAGTTTTCAATATTAATTTAGTCACATGTACTATGTACCTTAATATATGTATGTACTTACCATGTTTTGCCTTCCTTCTGAAATCTTTACTCTTTCCCATGCTTTTTTTTTTCTTCATCATGTTGTTTGTTTTTTGTTTTTTTGTTTGTTATTTGTTTTTTGTGGGTTGGGTGGGGGGTTGCACAGTAATTGGGGGTTGACCCCAGGGCCTCAGGCATGCTAAGCAAGTTCTCTACTACTGAGCTGTGCTCCCAGCCTCCTTACCTTGTTTTTCTTTGTCTATTGCTTTATTGATTGTGTGTTCTTTACATATTTACATTCTTTTTCTGATTTGAAAGTTTAAAATTCTTATCTTTATTCCATTTGTTGTTAGGTGACATTGAGTCGAGTCCAACTCATAGTGACCCTTATAGAGTTTTCAGTGGCTGATTGTTTCACGATAGTTCTGGAGTGGATTGTCAAATCCTTCTCCCATTTTTGCAGTGCTGGGATAGTTAACTTTAAATATGATAATAACTTCAAAAAAGTATATCTATTTAAAGAATATATTGTTGCTGTGGTTAGGTGTCATTGAGTCAAGTCCTACTCATAAAATCCCTCATAGGGTTTTCTTGGCTAATTGTTTTGGGATTGCTTTAGAGTGGATTGCCATGTCCTTCTCCTGTTTTTTAGGTGCTGGGGATCGAATCCAGGGCCTCAGAGAGTGCAGAGCAGCACTCTACTGATTGAACTAAACTCCAGCCCTATTTAAAGAATATAACATCTAATAACTCCAGCTGTTGTCGTTAGGTGCAATTGAATCCAATGTAACTCATAGCAACCCTATGTATACAACAGTAGAAAACACTCCACAGAATTGTCCTATGTTTGGAACTATGTCAATATTTCTCACTAGTCATAGGGTTTTCAATGGCAAATTGTCTCGTGAGTGGATTGCCACACCCTTCTCCTGTTTTTGTGATGCTGGGGATCGAACCCAGGGCCTCAGACAGCACAGAGTGACACTCTACCAACTGAACTAAGCACTAGCCCCTTCTCCAGGTGTAAAAGATGAGAAATGAGAATGCTTTTACACCTTCTGTTTTCCAACACAACTTCCAATATTGTACAGATGTTTTTTGCAATTTCATGTATTGAATTTTGCTTTTTATAATATGCATTTTTATTTTCAAGAATTATTTGAATGCATGCATTGCTAGACTATGTCTTACATATTTTGGACATGTATCAGGAAAGACCAATCCCTGGAGAAAGACATCATATTTGGGAGAGTGGTAGGTCAGCGAAAAAAAGGAAACCCTCCACCAAATGGATTGACACAATATCTGCAACAATGGGCTTAAACATAAATAAGATAGTGTGCCTGGCACAGAATCGGGAAGTGTTTTCAATCTGCTGTACATAGGGTCACTATGAGTCAGACTCAACTTGATGGCACCCAATAACAACAACAACAACAACAACAACAACAACAGCATTGACAATTACTTAACTGTAAACACATTTATTTGTTTAATATCATTTTCTTGAACTACTTCATACCTCTTACAATTAATTATTGTTATTAATTTCTCTCTTGGTAAAACAAATTTTTAAGTGTCATAATTTGAATTGGGCTTCCCTCTCCACTGGTTGTGTTGAGATCCTAGCCTTCAGAACCTCAAAATATGACCTTAGATAGAGTTAGTTATGCTAAGCTCATGTTGGAATATGTGTGTCCCTAGTCCAATATAACTGATGTTTCTACAGGAGAGGAGAGAGACACAGATAGGCAAAAGGAGAATTCAATGTGACAATGGAGGCAGAGACAGAAGTTCTTCTGCTGTAAGCCAAGAGTACCAAGTATTGCCAAAAATAATCACTCAAAGCTAGAAAGACACAAGGAAAGGTTCTTCCCAGAGTTTCAAAGGAAACATTAAATGCCAACACTTTGATATCACACTTATAGCCTTCGGTACTTAAGTCAGTAAATTCCTGTGGTTTTAAATAACCCCTGTTCTTGTTACTTTGTTATGGCAGCCCTACAGAACTAATAGGGTAGGGTAATATTATTTATAATTTTTGGTGCTCTTGGACATGTATTCTAGTTAATAAACACATGAATTTGTTATGTGTCCCAAAATGGAAATTTTAATCACAATTTTTTTCTCAACCTTCAGATCAGTGCTTCATTGTGTTTTTAAATTTTACATTATATGTGGTCCAGCACATAAAGTCATTCTTAAAAACTTTGGTATAATCAAATTTAACCTATAAAAATCTATACATCCTGTTTCTGAAGTTCAGTGCTGCTAAGTCCTAAATAGGTTCTATTGGGGATATTTTTCATTTACTTTACTTACTAAGAAATATGTTTCTGAATAGTTACCAGGTTCTTTGTTCAAGTTTCTTGTGCTATTCCTTATATCTTCTGAAAGGATTTTTCTATAGTATAATGTTCTTTTGGGAGAAGGACCTGGCAATCCACTCCCAAGGGATTCCCGAAGCAGTCAGCCATTGAAAACCCTATGAGGGTCGCTATGAGTCGGATACCGACTTGACGGCACCTAACAACAACAACAACATAATGTTCTTTGTTTGGCTTAGTAGGTATTTGATGAAGATAGGCTTTTTCTCAGGGATGGTTATGTTAGGAAAGAGGAAAGATAGCCTCTAGGAAAAGTATTTAGAAGAAAGTATTAATGACCTCAACCTTTTGTCTTGTCACTTTACTTGTTGCATTGGTTTTATGTGTCTTTGGCTAGTTCACTGGGCATGAGTTTACTTCAAAGCAGGCAGACTTTGGATTTTTGATATGGTTGTAGCTTGGAAAAGGGTTTAGTTCATCAAATAGTCTTTCACTTCCTACTCCAAAATTACATCATTCTAGAAGAAAGAACTCTCGTTGTAAGTTTCATGAGACACATTTCCTTTGGACCTGTTCCTTGAGCCTCCTGAAAGAAACCTGAACAGACCCACACTTACATGACAGCACCCCTCTCAATTGCAGACAAGGGGACAACATGGTTTCATCTAATGCAGAAGAATTATAGATCATTAGCCTGACAATGCACCTGCTTCATGGGCATCAACCCATGGTGAGTATGGATCATCAGCAACTTGGGCTTTTCCATCTGGTCTTGGCAGACATTCTATGGTAGCTGGAAAAAAATTTGGAAAGGTTCTAAAATGTATCTCTATTGCTCGGGATATGTCTTCATAATAAAAAATGTAGATAATTCAGGGTCACTTTAATATGTGTTAACATTAATGATCTTTCTAACACTAAAACCATAAGTCCAAGGCTTAGTCATGAAGCTGGAATTCATTGACCTAGAGCTGCTACACCCCTGAAAACAATATCAGCTGGAAGGGGCAGATCATTGCTGCCAACTGTGACTGGAAGTTCAAAGAAACCTTTGAAAAGAGGACTGCCTAACACTCTGCATGACTTTTTGTAGACCAAACCATCAATACTGCTAACTGAAGCTCTATTCAGCTGTTGGTGCAGAATTGACAACAATTTCATACAATGCATGGTTGTGGACTGGATTCTATACTGGAAAAATCATTGCTATAAAAGACAAATTATTTATATAAGATACAAAACCGGAATATAGACTATAATTTAAATAAAAGTATTATATAAATATTGTTTATTGAGTTTTATAACAGAACTATAAATATTTAAAAGGGTACTATTGTTTGTAGGGAATAGACATTGAATTTTTGTGAAATAAAGTTAAAATGATGTATGTAATTTTCTCTTAAATGTTTCAGAGAAATTTTGAGCTATATCTATATATTGAGATATAGATAAAGATGGTAAAAGTAAATGTGTTAAAATGTTTAAAGTTGTCAATTCTGGACCTTACAGGAGTTAATTTAATTATTTTTGTGGGTGCTAGGTCCTAAACCCAAGAATGTCCAACCCCAACTTCACTATATTTTGCAACTTTTCAGTAATTTTGAACTTTCCTGTAAGTTTAAAATTATTCAAAAATAAAATTCTAAAATATAATGATAAAATATAAAAGAATTACAAAAGGCAAAGGAATAGATTTAATAAGAGACACACAAACTCTTGGGACATAACTTATGGGCATTTACTAAAGATATTAAATAGGATTTAGAAAGAGGGAGAGATATACCATGTTCATGGGTATAGAGGCTCAAGGTCATAAGGATGTACAATACAAGAAAAAAGAATTCAAACAGCCTCACTGATTTGAGGAAACAGAAATCACAGCTAAGTGAATCCAAGACAGTTGCAGTATGAAAAAATTGGAAAAGAGTGAGGAGTGCAGAGAAAAGAGGTCCAAAATGCCATCCTCTTGGATTGTATTTTGAGTAGTAATCCATGTATTCAGAAAATATGATTCTATGAGACTAGACCAAAAAAAAATACAGGGAAGGAAAAATAACTAGGAAATGAAAACAAAGCAATTGCTAGAGCTTACACAGAGCAGAGGAATATTCAACCTTTGATCAGCCTGAGTATAGAAATCTCCTTAAACACCAAAGAGATTCAGGAAAGAGCTCAGAAATGACAGTCTTAATAGTAGGGCTAAACTTTCTCTAGCATAGAGTTTCTCCAAATCTTCCCTAACAGAACTTTTCAAAGGGCCTTAAAAGAATCCAGCTGACCCAAAGGAAGTTAATTGCCTGTCAAAACAAAACTCAGTACTCTTTTAAAAGACAGCAAAATTCAGACATCAGCAATGTGGCATTCATGCTGTATAGCATTTAATTAAAAAAATTGAACATGAAGAGACAGGAAAGTAGGATATTTAATCAGTGAATAAAAATACCTATAAAATACAGACATGATAGAATTGATAAAGACTTTAAAGCAAATATATCAAATTTTTAAAGACAAATACAAGCATAAAAAAGAGCAAAGTAGGATAAAAATAACCAGAGAATCTAGAGAAATTGATGTATATAAGAATGAAGGAATTGATTAAAATTCTACAGAAAAAGTGACTATACTGGGTCAAGGTGTCATTGTTAACATTATATGTGAGACATTTATTTCTCTAAATTGGAAGGAAAGGAGAACAGAATGGACACCAATACAAAAAGTGTAATTGTATTCAAGAAATAGGAAGAAGGTTCATATCAGATGGCCTTTTTCTGAGTATGAAAAGTTTCATGGCAAAAATCAGAAAAAAAATTGTTGGAATGAAGACAAATAAAATGATGCAATGAGTTGGAAACAAATTATAGGACAAAACTAAAAAAATAATAATACAGTGTTGAACACACAAATTATGTTAATCTGTGTTAATTTGTAGTGCAAAAAAGCAATATATTGACATGACTTTCTCCACCATAGTTTTAAGATAGGATGGCCAATATGGTGCTTGGTAAGATACAGGATAGAAAAAATATAATTGGATAATAGAAAGAGTTCACGTTTCTAGAGATTATAAAAATAACACAGTTAACTCAGGAGAATTGGAGAAATAGCAACAATAGAAGAGATGATTGTATCAGAGCGCCCAACACACGGCTGAAGAGTCAGTGCCTGGTCTTACATGTAGGTTATTGAATTAGAATTGAAATAAGGTTCAGCCAGACAGAGTGGTGCACACCTCTAAGCCCAGCCACTCACAAGGTGGAAGCAGGAAGATCGAAAGTTTGAGGTCAGAGGCATTCTGCATAACTTCATGACACTCTGACCCAAAATTTTTTCAAAAATGAAAATTGGTTGGGGTGCAGCTCAGTGGTAGAGAACATGCAAAGTATGTGCAAGGCCCTGGATTCAGAAAAAAAAAAAAGAAGGAAGGAAGAAAGGAAGGAAGGAAGGAGGAAAGGAGGGAGGAAGGAAGGGAGGAAGGAGGAGGAGGAGGAGGAGGAGGAGGAGACTGAAATAAGGTTAAGTTAAAGCAAGAATAAAATTATGCTTATTAAAAATATTTGTGTGTGTGTGTGTGTGTGCGCGCGCACACACACAAGCATGTGTCTTGTGATGAGGCAACAATAAGTACAGAAGCTTTTAAGGAATTTGGAGGACCTTTCTGTTGATTGTGAGACAGGAGATATTTAAGTCACATGTTGCTCTTTTGGAAAGAGAGTATGGGAGGAGATCCTTACTAAGCCATGAGATATATAAGCACTCTTACTCACCTTAGAAAGGAATTAGGGTATTAGGGTAATACAAAGGGCACATTTCTCTGGCATCTCATACTTGCACACCAAATCTACTGGGAGACTTTCATCTTTTAGTTTAAGGTTTTATTTCTTGTTAAAACTTAAAATGATATTTGAAAGGAATATCAGTACAATTTGATCCTTCATTTCTTTGGGGGAGCTGATGACTTTATCATCTTTTTCTTGAAATTAATTTTAATAAAAAGCAAGAGCATAGAGAAGTTCCAAGAAGTAGAAAATAATGCAGCAAAGAGGAAGCTTGGAACATATAATTCATGATTTCAACTGAGATCACTCTGTGGGCCACACCTTGTACATACCTGGGACACACGACTTTGAAATAAGGTGTGGCCATTTGTTCCAGGATAAGTCTGGGCAGAGACTTTTCCTGAACCTCTGTCAAATCTACTGCTTAAAAAACTTGGATTTAAGCCAAATTCCAGAATGGGAAAGGTATCATTCACCATGTGGGAAGCTGAGTTTCCCCCTTTCTCAGCACTTGACTACAGAAGACTGAATGGGGAAAAAATGTAATATATAATCTCAGGGTGTGTCAGAACAGGAGGCTGGGGACAGGGTGGGAAAGTGAGGAATAAGGGTGCCTGTTATTTGGTTGTCTGTATCCAGGCAGTTAATCCTTTTCTTTGAACAAGTCAAAATGATTTGACAGCTATAATAAATAATAAGTTTGATGTTAGAGCTGAAAAACAGATGAAAGCACATTTTCTATTTTCCTGCTTAAAGATGTAGATATCTACTGTTTATCCTTTACCTTCCTCTGTCTCTCTCTCTCTCTCTGCCTCTTTCCTCTCTCTCTCTCCTCCCCTTGCTTTCTCTCTCTTTTTCAGTGTGTGTGTGTATGTGTGTGTGTGTGTGTGTATTTTCATTTATAAATAGCATATTTATAAATGTGCTAGGTCACATAACAATGGGAAGCAGAGGCTACCTCTCAAAAGAATTTTGACCTTTGGTGTTTGCTTGGTGTTTTGATCTTCACCTTGTCCTAGTGGGGCAGGACAACAGCCTCTTCATTGCATCCTAGAGCTGTGTCTTTGCGATGAAACCATTCTGGAAAGGCAAGAAGATGGCTAGGAGCTGAGAGTATGTGGCACATAACTCGTCAGTTCACTGATTTTGACAAAGCATTTAAATTACCTACTTTAATTGTGTTCAGAATTATCATGTATTGTGTTATGTAATGCTTCCAATAACAATGCTTCCAATAAAAGATGATGAGCATCATCTTTAAAACCATGTTGTTTCATGCAATTGCAGTCTAATGGGGAAGTAATCTAGAGTATTAAACTGTTGTAATTAAATGTACATTTTTATACTCCAAAGCAAGTCTCTAAATGAAATCCAAATATCCTCTCTGAAAAAGCAAGAACACTGTGACAAAATGCCAGGATTAACATTATATACATATAATTAAATTACCTCCTCTGAAGAACAGAGAGAAACAGAATAAAAACAGAGCTCGGAAGAACTGTAATTCACCGTTTAAGAGAGTTCCAGAAAAAGAGAATAGAAAGAGGCAGAAAGAATTTGTGAATACAATAGTGGCCCCATAGTTTCCAAACCTGATTTTTAAAAATGTTTATGTGAACATTGAACAAGAAGCTCAAAGAGTTCCAGCTAGAATAAATGTAAAGTGATCTGTGCCACACATATCATAATCAAACTTTCAGAAGCCAAAGACAAAAACCAAAAGGGAAATTAAAGAATGTTTTGATATAAACTCATCACCAATAAAGACCCAGCATATAAAAACCAAGGGGCTATAGATAAAGCTGGGTGCAGAGGAAGTTTATATAGCTTTATATTCCTAAACCAAAGAGGAAAAAAGATCTCAAACTAGTATTCAAAATTTCACCTTCAAATACTGGTGAAAAAGCCGGACTCAGACAAACAAATATCATATATTTTCTCTCCTATGTGGAATCTAGAATTAAATACATATAAAATATATGAAAGTAAAAGGGTAACAATTTGGGAGGAGGAAGGGGACCTGTGGGAGATGGAGCGGACAAGAAAAGATAACAGGAGACAAAAAGAAAATTCTTCTTGTGAGACAACATCTCCCATAACTCTTTTTTTAAAACTCAGTTATTACAAGATCATGATGGATTATATAAGTAAACAAGAACTGCTATTTTCCAGATGGGAATGACAAATATGTGCTTTCATAATGCCAAAATATGAAAATAATATCCTAAAGAGCTTAAATATTACATATAAGTTTTCCATCTTTATATTTTACTTTTCAGAAAATAATATTGCTCTGAAATTATAGCTATTATTTCCTCTTAAGTATATTTAGAATACAGTATATGCTTAGTTGTAATTTTATGTGCAATTATAGGCAGACCTAAGTTATTTAAATAAATTATATAATTTTATTTTAAAAGTATTTTTAAAAGATACCTGTGAAAGAGAAGCAAATTCACCAATAGCACACAAAAGGAATGAAAAAATGAAGACCAGAGTGGAAATTAATGAAATAGAAAATAGAGAAACGGAGAAAAACAGGGAAATCAAAAGCTGGTTCATATAAAAGATAAAACTTTTAGAAAGATTAACGCAGAAAAAGAGAAGACTCAAATTGTCTGAAACAGGGAACATCACTACCAACTCTACAGAAAAAGGTATTATAATGGCATATTATACAATTATATGTCAATAAATGAAGTTGTTGCTGTTGTTGTTAGGTGCCCTCAAGTCGGTATCTGACTCAGAGACCCTATGTACAATAGGTGAAACAGTATTATTAGTGCTCCTTTGCTATTCATAGGATTTTCAATGGCTGATTGTTTTTTGGGAGTAGGTTGCTGGGTCCTTCTCCCAAGCCTACAGCACCTGATATTTCCAGGCGGTCTCCTATCCATATACTAACCAGGCTCGACTTTGCTTAGCTTCTGAGATCTGATCCATGTATGGGTTCCTCATGAATATAATTAAGTGCTCTGATATTCCCATTCTTCACAATGTTATCCATAATTTGTGGTCCACACTGTGACATGCGTCTTCCTAGTCAATAAAATACAGATAGACCTCTTTCTGGTATTTTCTGATTTCAGCCAAAGTCCATCTGACACCAGCAACGATGTCCCTGGTTTCATGCCCTCTTCTGAATCTGGCTTGATTTTCCAGCCATTCCCTGTTAATGTACTGCAGTACTCGCTTTTGAATGATCTTTAGCAAAATTTTGCTTACATGTGATATTAAGGATAGTGTCTGACAATTTCTGCATGCATTTGGATCTTCCTTCTTAGGAATAGGCACAATTACGGATCTTTTTCAGTAAGTTCGCCAGGTAACAGTTTTTCAAATCACATGATATAGACAAGTAAGCACCTCCAGGGCTGCATATTTCTGTTGAAACATCTCCATTGATAGTTCATCAATTCCTGGAGACTGTGTTTTGCCAATGCCTCAGGTCTCTATGAGTCAGATCCAACTCAAAGACACCTAACAAAGAAACAACCACAATTTGTTTCTGGTAGGTGTTTTGTCACAGGGAGGCACAAACTGAGTAGCATAAGTGGGATTTCATTCTTATATTAACATGTATTACTCTGATGACATGATGTGGAGAATCTCTTCAAGTGCTTATTTACTGCCTATGTATTTTCTTTGTTGAGATGTTCCTCAAGGTCTTTGGCTCAATTTTTTTATTATTTTATTGTTGTTGAGTTTTAAGACTTGTTCTGTTTGGGAGGTAACATCTTTTACCATATTTCTTTTGCAAACATTTCCCCCAGTCATAGGTTTATCTTCTTCCTCTCTTCTGTCCTTCACAGTGTAGCAATTATTAGTTTAAGTGAAATCCATCTTGTTAAGTTCTCTCATAGGTTGTGTCTTTGGTTTTGTATCTAAAAAGTTACCACCAAAGCCAAGGTCAATGATATTTTTTTCCACATTATCTCCTAGAAGTTTTAAAGTCTTGAATCTTACATTTAGATCTATGATCCATTTGAGTTAATTTGTATGAATGGTATAAGGTCTGCATATTGGTTAGCTTTTTGTCCCTTTGACAAAAATATATAAGAGAACAACATATGAGGAGAAAGGTATATTTTTGGTTCATAGTTTCAGAGGATTCATTTCAAAGTGTTTTGGTGCCACATATTTGACCAGGAAATCATGGTAGAGGGAGTGTGTGGCAGAGGGAAGCTGTTCACTACATGGTTGACCAGGAAGCAGAGAGAGGATGGATGGAGGTGACCAGAGATAACATACCCCTAAAGCCTGCCCTCTATTTCCTACTACTTCTATCTAGATCTTAGCTCCTAAAGTTACCACAACCTCCCAAAGTATCACAACTAGCTAGGGGCCAAGAATTCAAACATATGAGCCTATGGGAGACATTTCATACTCAAATCATAACCGTCTGTATCTATACTCATAATTTTGCATGTGAATGTTGAGTTGTTTAAGGAACATTTGTTGAAAGGTTCTTTACTA
This sequence comes from Pedetes capensis, assembly GCA_007922755.1. NCBI lineage: Eukaryota > Metazoa > Chordata > Mammalia > Rodentia > Pedetidae > Pedetes > Pedetes capensis. Next base: position 10,056 of record VMDO01020183.1, on the reverse strand, counting down.
CATTGTATTGCCTTTGCTCCTTCAAATATCAGTTGATTTTATATATTTGGGTCTATTTTGAGGCTCTCAATTGTACTCCATTGATATATTTGTGTGTTAACTCACCAATATAGCACTGTCTTAATTTATTGTAGTTTTATAGTAGGCATTGAAGTTGTATAGTGTTAGTCCTCTGACTTTTTTCTCTTTTAGTACTCTATTGACTATTATGAATCTTTTGCCTTTCCATGTGAAGTTTAGAATCATTTTGTCAATATCTACAAAATAACTTTCTGAGACTTTTATATGGATTATACTGAATCTGTAAATCAAGTGTGGAAGAACCAGGACCTTGACAATAATGAGTCTTCCTATCCTTGTATGTGGAATATCCCTCCATTTATTTATTTTTCTTTTGATTTCACTTGTCAGAGTTTTATGGTTTTCTCATATAGACCTTGTACATATTTATTTAGATTTATACCTAAGAATTTTATTTTGGGGATGTTATTGTTAGTGAGCCTGCAGCCTTGACACTGTGGTGTCCAATCCTATTAGATCTCAGAAGCTAAGTACAGTTGGGCCTGGTTAGTACTTGGATGAGAGACTGCCTGGGAATGCCAGGTGCTGTAGGCTTGGGAGAAGGACCAGGTAACCCACCCCCAAACAAAAAACAGCCATTGAAAGTCCTATGAATAGCAGAGAAGCACTAACAATACAATTTCACCTGTTGTAGATGGCGTTGCCAGGAGTCAGACACCAACTTGATGACACCCAGAAACAACAACAACTTTAGTGATATTATGTTTTTAATTTCAAATTCCACTTGCTCATTGTTGCTGTATAGGAAAGTGATCTGCTTTTGTATGTTACCTTTGCAGTCTTCAACCTTGCTATAATTGCTGATTCAGCCAGCTTTTTTTTAGAAAGTTTTAATACTGATATAATTTATTTACAGAAAATTGCAAAAATTAAAAATCAAGAGGTAGCTGTTCCACTACCATTCATTCAGCTATCACTAATATTACCATATTTTATATTCATAGAGCACATATCAAAACTGAGAAATTAGTATAAGTACAATCTTATAAACCCCCTCCCAAAAATCAATCTGCCATTGAAAACCCTATGAACAGCAGAGAAGCATTGACAATAGTGTTTCCCCTGTTGTACAGAGGGTCGCTATGAGTCGGATACTGACTTGACGGCACCTAACAACAACAACAACAACAACAACAACAACAACAATCTTATAAAGTAAGCTGCACAATTTATTCATATTTCTCTGCATAAACAGCTCATCCCGGATTTATTAACTTTTAAAATCAATTGATCTTTCTCAAAGAAAAAGAAAATTATTCTTCTTATGCAATCTCCCATTTTTCTCACCTCTCTGCCTCCTTATAATTATTTTTTACTTATTTTTTGTTTTACTAGCTATGATTATAACCCCATGTTTTGATTCTCAACGTTTAAAAATATCTAGTTTCTTCAAAAGATAAGGAAATTGACATAGAGTTCTTTTCATTTATTTTTGCCTATACTTTTTTTATTTTTGTTAATACTTATATATTATCAAGGTTTATTATTTTATATTTGTATTATAGTAATTTTCTCTTCTTCTTGTTGCTGTTAGGTGCTGTTGTGTTGAGTCTGACTCATAGCAACTTGATGTAGGACAGAATGAAACACTCCCTCACACTGTGCCATGCCAATCACTTTGTCTGTTTCTATGCTATTCACAGCGTTTTCAATGGCTGATTGTTTGGGGATTGCTTTAGGAGTGGATTGTCATGTTCTTCTCTCAACCCTTCTCTTAATTCTTGGTAAATTTATATCCAAAAACATGATCTATTTAAGACTATTGCTTCTGGGCTCATTGATTTTCACTTTTCCAATGAGCTTCTTTTCTGCCTTACTTCAGCCTCTCATTCTCCTGACCATATTCCAGAACTTGTCACTACCAGTGTTTACAATTACAACAAATCTTTGGGCCTCTCTCTTCTCACTCCTCCCTATATTTCCATTTTTCCTATTCCAACAATTCTTTGATTTCCAAAAATTTCCTCATTTCTTCCTGCAGGTTTTCCTTCTTGGTCCTGACTACTCCGTTCTGAAACAATCCCTGATGTACTTTTCTTCATTAGATGTTAACTTATATTTCCTAGAATTTCATATGTGTGAACTATTTTTGACTACTATCTTTTATTCAACAAAATACCCAACTCTCATTTCTTTGTCTTGCTCAGTAGTATTCCATTGTATGGATATAACCATTCACCTATTGAACATATAGGTTGTTTCTAGTTTGGAGTTATTACAAAGAAAGCTACTAATGTTCATTTAGAAATCTTTGTATGTACATATATTTTGTTTTCTCTTGGACCACTTCTAGATAATGAATGACTAGATCACACAGCAGGCTTGTTTCAGTTTTTAAGGATCTTATAAACTGTTGCCAAAGTGGTTATATCATTTTACATTCCTACCAGTGGTGTATGAAAGATTCCGTTTCTTCGTATCTTGCCTGGTACTCTAGCCAAACTGTAAATTCTAGCCACTCAAATCAGTATGCAGTGTTATCTCACTGTGGTTTACATTTGCTTTTCCCTAATGGTCAATTTTGTTAAGAATCTTGTATTTATTTTCTATCTATATACCTTCTTTGGTTAAGTATCTCTTCATGTTTTTCTCATGTTAATTGGACTGTTTTCCTATTAAGTTTTGAAATTTGTTCAATATTCTAGGTAGCAGTCCTTTATTAGATGTATAATTTGTAAATAATTTCTCCCAAAACATACTTGTCTTTTTCATCTCTTAACAGTTTCTTTTGAAGATAATAAATTTTAAATTAAAAAAAAATTTTAAACAGATGATTAAAAAGTAAATAAAATAAATAAATCACAGTGTATTTGGAAGTGAGAAGTGAGAACCAAAAACTGAGAAAGGTTGAAAAGGGTGTTATTTAAGCAGGGTGGAAGGAAGTGAGGGTCAACTGTGGGCAAAAGCAGGAAGAGAGCCCTCCAGGCAAAGGGAACCACCTCAGCAAATTCCCTGAAGCAAGAATGTGCTGGTGTGTTGGAGAAACAAAAAGGACACCAGGGTGGCTGGAAGGGAGTGAGCAAAGAGGGGGACACTGGGAGGCAAGGCCAGAGAGGTCAGGAGCACAGTTGCTGAGATGCTATAGACCACTGTAAGGACTTCAGCTTTTACTCTGAGCCTATTAGAATTGTTCTGAAGCCGATTAGAAAGGGATCATTCTGACCATGAATTGATCTTTTGGAGAAAGAAGAGACTAGGCAGGGAAGCAGGAAGCCCAGGTAGTGAGTTGGTGGAGAGTTCTAGGTTAGAGAAGATGGTGGCTGGGCACTGGAAGGGAACTTGAGAATGGCTGGTTGAAAAGATGAAGATGAGTGAAGGATGTTTTGGGCTGAATCACTGAAAAGATGGCATTGCAATCAACTGAAACATGTGGATCTGGCTTTGTGACGAGAGAAGGTGAAGAGCCGAGCGTGTCCAGGCTAAGGTTAAAATATTTGTCTGATAGAAAAATGAAGCTAGACCCAAAATGGACTGAAGACGTAAATGTAAGTCCTGAAGCTAGGAATCTATTAAGGGAAAGTATGGTAGAAACACAGGATATTGGATTGTGAAGGAAATTTTTGGACAGGCCCCCAAAGCTCATGAAATGAAAGCAAAAATGGACTCTTCCAAAGAAGAGAAGATACTTGCAATGTATCCATCTAACAAGGGATCAGAACACATTTTAAAACTCCAAGAAAAATCTATCTCCCCGCTGCCATATATCTCCAATTGATCTAAATATGTATTTCTCAAAAAAAGATACACAAATAGCCAATAGGTGCATTAAAATGCTCAGGATCACTAATCAGCAGGGAAATGCAAATCAAAATCATAATGAGATATCACCTCTCCAATAAGAATGGCTATAATCAAAAAGACTAAATATTAAAAGTGTTGGCAACAATGTGGAGAATAGGGAACTCTTGCATACTGTTGGCAGCAATCTAAATTTGTACAGCCATTGTGGAAAACAGTACAAAAAGTCCTCAAAAAATTAAAAAATAGAACAATCATATGAGTCAGCAACCCACTCCTGTGTACAGAGACACCTTCACCCATGGTCCTTGCAGCATTACTCACCATAGCCAAGAAACAGAAGCACCCAAAATGTCCATCACCTGATGAATGGATAAATAAAATGTGATACATTATAAACAGTGATACTATTCTGCCATAAAAGAAATGAAATCCTGCCACTTGTGACAACATGATGGTTGTGTTAAGTGAATTAACCCAGGCACAGAAAGATGAGTAACACACAGTCTCACAGGCAGATTCTAAAAAGACTGATCTTGCAGAAGTCAAGAATAGTATGGTAAGGTACTTGAGGCTGGAGAGAGAAAGGGATGGGGGAAGGATGTGGAAATGTTGGTCCATGGGTACTAACTTGCAGTGGGGTAGGAGCAAGAAGCTCAGAAGGGCTGCTACACAGTAAGGTGGCCATAGACAACAATTATATACTGTACATTTCAAAAAGCTAGAAGGAAGAATGTTGAAAGTCTGCACTACAAAGAAATGATAAATGTTTTAAACTCATTTAAACATGCAAAGGTGTGATAAAAATTCTATAAATGTTTAAATATAAGTATATATAACAGTAATATACATAACATATATATATATATATTTATATATTTATTTATTTCAGGAAAAGACACATTGCCAAATTCTTCCCTGGCTTCAACCACACTTTGTCCACCATCCTTGCCACTTTCTGAAGCAGTTCTGGAAGTCCTCTTTCGTGATGGCTTTAGCTGCCCTGTTGTGGTTGCCTCAGAGTCCTGAATTGGTTCAAAGTACTTACCTTTCATGGTCATTTTGATCTTAAGGAAGAGCCCGAAGCTGCACAATGCCAGATCCCATGAATAAATAGAGGAAGACACACCATAACGGTTTTATTGGACAGAAACTGCTGTGTTGGAAGAGATGTGTTGTCATGATGGAGGATGAAGCTAAGGATTCCTGAGAAAGAGGATTTCCAGGACTGCTTCAGAAAGTGGTCAAAATGATGGGATGAGTATATTTGAAGCCACAGGAAGTATTCTGAGGGGGATTGGTGGCAATGAGTTTTTTACTATAAAATGAACCATGTCTTTATCATACCTCATATAATATACATCAAGTATTATGTGATGTTCCATTAATATTGATATGCACAATTTTTATGTTTTTGCATATTCACTTAAAAGCACTTAAAAAAAAAACTTCTGTTGACATCCAAAAGGGGATGTACAATTAGTGTGGGAGACAAGCCCAGCTGGAGTCTTAAATTGGGTAGACATGGCTGTACAGGTATTACATGAAGCTGGAGGGGATGATGGCATCACTCTGGGAGCATGTATTGGCAAAGGACTGCAGATAAAGGGAGCCATAAAAGGGAAAAACATAAAGGAGAAGTTAAGAATTTACCTGATGAATACTGTCAAATTTTTTTTGCATTAAAAAAGGAAAATATAAAACAAAAATAAATTTGGACCATGTGTGAAAGATTGTTGCTTGCCTAAATATGTGACAATTTTTTGAAAGTCAGTAAGATAAAGAGTACCTCAACAAAAAAGTGTGTAAAAGAAACCAACACAAAACAATTAAAGAAAGAAAAGAATAAGATTTGACAGTGTTGCCACAAATAATAAGCAAGTGATAATAAGCATGCAACAAATAACATTTTATTCTCAAATTAGGAAATAATTTTTTTTTTTTTTTTTTTGCGGTACTGGGGGTTGAACCCAGGGCCTTGCGCCTGCATGCTCTGCAAGTGCTGGACCACTAAGCTGCACCTCAGCCTATTTTTTTTTTTTTTTTTTTTTTTACTTTTTGAGACAGGGTCTCGCTAAATTACGTAAGACTGCCTCTGGTCTCGAACTTGTGATCCTCCCGAACTTGTGATCCTCCCGCCTCCGCCTCCCAAGCCGCTGGGATTCCAGGCGTGCGCCACCACGCCCGGCAGGAAATAAATTTTAATAATAAAATACTTGGAAGAGACAAGATGATCTTTGGATTTCACCAAATAACAAAGCATGATATAAGGCAAATATACAGAATCTTATTTTATTTAAAAAAATTTATATAGTGTTAATTAACAACAACAATCAATTATGGCATGCAATATTATATATGCTAAAATCATAAATCATAAGGGGGAAAGTATATACACACAGATAGACATTTTTAACATATGAAGGAAATATATCCAACTGGAAAATAGTTTTTCTTCAGGTATGAGATGGTGGATTTTTTGTCTTATATATTTACTTTATCATCCTCAAAATATCAACTATCAGCATGAGAATTTGAGGGAATTGGGAAAATAGCCATTTGATAAAAGTCACAGAACAAAAATTCCAAATAAGTATATAGCTTATATCAATTTAAGCATTATTAAAGTGTTGTTATTATTGTTGTTTGGTGCTGTCAAGTCAGTGTCCAACTCATAGCAACCCTACCCACAACAGATGAAACACTGCTGTCAGTGTTTCTCTGCTATTCATAAGGTTTTCAATGGCTGATTGTTTTTCTGGGAGTGGGTTGCTGGGTCCTTCTCCCAAACTTACAGCACCTGGTGTTCCCAGGAGGTCTCCCACCCAAGTACTAACCAGGCCCAACCCTGCTTAGCTTCCAAGATTGGATGCAATGCAACATTGGTACAGTTGCAGGCCAGTAAAGTATTGTTAGGTGCTGTCAAGTCATGTATGACTCATGGTGATCCTCAGTGGGTTTTCAATGGCTGACTGTTTTGAGATTGCTTCTGGAGTGGATTGCCACATCTGTCACCCACTTTCACGGTGCTGGGAATCGAACTCGGGACCTCAGAGACTGCACAGTAGCAATCTACCAACTGAGCCAAATCCCAGCCCCAATAAAGAATTTAGCTGAACATAAAACCAAATCTGAGGCAACCAGTTTAAATTCTCTTCTCTAGCTACAAATAAAATATTTCACACAGCCTGTGTTATTTCTTTGTGTCATTGTAGTATTTATAAAACTGACTTTGTTTAGTTCTACAGGATCAAAAGGACTGGGTGGAGAGTATCACTCCGCAGAGAAACAATAAAATGAATGAAGCCAATGGTGATGTACCCAGTGTGGGAGGTCCGCTCTCGTCCCCAGTTCCAGTTAGGTGCGATTTCTCAGCATTGCCTCAAGCAGACACAGGTCCTCCTTCGCTGAGGAGGAAGGGCCAAGACCTGTCATGTGTACAGGGATGCAGATTGGTCTGTGCGCTTCCCTAGCTGGATTTGCAGCTAGGGAAAACATGAAGGTGAAATCGCCATGCATGAGCCCTGGCGACAGAGTACAGTCTGAAATTTTTACATTCTTCTCTAGGGCTTGTGGAATGCCCCAAAAATTCTTAAAGAAATTAGAAAATTTATAGCTCCGCCTAATCTCTCCAACAGGGAATGAAGGATGGAAGAAAGAAGAGGAAGGAAGACTGTAGCATGCACAAGAAGGGTAAAGATACCTGGCCAGGGACAGCTGCCTGGGCAGAGATAACTGAGACCCCCCATTGTGGGAGGAAGGGGTCCATGCGCACAGGATCCTGAGAGTGCTGGGTTCCACACGGAGCAGAAATAAGGGCTCAGTAAAAGGTCCCCATAAAATCCAAGAGACCCCAGATTTCCAATCCCAGCCCCAGCAGCAAGAGAACCAGGCCTCTCCATCCTCAACAGGGGACGATTCACACACACACAATCTCTCAGGTCAGCAAAGAAGAAATTGAAGTACCTGTCTTACTGTGTGTACAGCCATGGCACCCTAGCATCCAATACGCCTGATCTCGGAAGCTAAGTAGGGTGGGACCTGGTTATTCTTTGGATGGGAGACTGCCTGGGAACACCAGGTATTGCCATCCATCTGATTTTTATGGGTACCTTTTATGGAGCCCTTATTTCAGCCCCCCTGCAAGACCGGAACTTTTAGGAAGCTCTACCACCAGTGGTATGGGCTGGGATTTAGCTCAGTGGGTAGAGCGCTGCTCTGCAGTCTCTGAGGACCCGAGCTCAATTCCCAGCACCTCAAAAATGGGAGAAGGGCCTGGCAATCCACTCCCAAGACAATCCCGAAGTACTCAGCCATTGAAAACCCTATGAGGGTCGCTATGAGTCAGATACCGACTCGACGGCACCTAACAACAACAACTACCAGTGGTAGAGCCTTTCCAGATTTTGCGCTTACAGAAACATCTGCCATTGAAAACCCTATGCACAGCGAGAAGCACTGACAGTAGTGCAGGGCAAGGCACAGTGTTGAAATGTTGCGTTCTGTTGTACATAGGGTTGCTATGAATCGGACCGACTCGACAACACCTAACAGCAAAAATCTTAATACAGATACTCCTCCACTGGGATGGTATTAGTCCTCATATACCCATTGTAAACTGATAACTTCATAAGTTGAAAATGCATTTAATATACTTATCCCACTGATCATCACACCCAGCTCAGAACATGTCGCTTGTGGCTGGGTAAAATCATCTAACACAAAGCCCCTTTTATGATAACGTGTTGACTATTTCATGTAACTTATTGAATACTATACTGAAAGAGAAAAACAAAGCAACTCTATGGCTATGCTTTTGTAACAACCTAATGCCAAAAAATCATGAACTGGAATCTTCATGAGTTAGGGACCATCTGTCCTTGAGTTAGGGACCATTAACACAGCTTCTCTCTTATAGATAAAAATGGCTCCAAGTGAATAAAGATACACAGCCCTGAGATTCCAGACCTCAAAATAGTGGTGTTTGAGTGTGCATTACGAGTTCTGACAGAGCCCTGTGTCCTTACATCAATGGCCATCGACAGACATCATAATGGAAGAAGCAATGAGAATCCTTTGTTATTTGCTTTACCTCAGGAAGGCTTTTGAGCATTTGATCTTATTGTTAGTTTGCATTTAGCAGGTATATAGTAATATATTGGTCGACAAGCCTCTAGACCTTTATGACGTGAATGTGTCATAACGAAGAACATGGAATCAAATGAAATGAAACATGAAGATCCTTGAATAAAATACAACATAAAATTGCCTCAAAATTTATTCAAAGGCTCTGAGATTTACTAGTTGCACTTTGAAATAGAGGCTGGGATGTGCCAAGATGGTTTTCATTTATTTCCTCAATGCTAAATTAATTTATGAATGAATTTCCCAATATTTAGGTAGGTCTTAGCCAAATTATTAAATCATCCTGGACTCATGGATCAGTGTAACTTTTTTCACAAATGACTTATTCACCAGCCTAGCTGTGGATTCATCTAACTAAACTAAATGCTTTGGAAATAGGTTCAAATTCTGTGTAAGATATTAAGAGACTATGTGTGCAGATGTGTGCTTGTGCACATGTGTGTGCATTCTTACATCACACACACAGTTGTGATACAGAAGTAAGAAACAGGAGAGAGAAGAGATCCATAAGTAGCATTTGGTTTTGGTTTTGGCAGTTGTAGAAGTCATATGCATGAAGTATTGTTCTCCTTCCTTTTCACTCATGCCACAAAATACAACCCCTTTGCAAATAATATTTATTCCATGTGCTGGTGTATTTGGTGTTTATAGAAGAAAAAATGTACATTTTATTTTATTTCCTAAGATTTGAAAGCAGCCACACCAGGCTCACCTTGTAAGAACTAATTCTGTAGTAACTTTGTAAAGTCAATTAGCAGAAAGTTTGAAGGAAGCTGTGTTTGCCACAGAGCAGAGGAATAAGAAGCAGCAGGGAAATTGCAAATCTTGCCAATCGTAGGTTCTGTCTTTCTGAGATGCAGAAATAAAAAAATTAAAAGGCTAGTCCTGGCTCCTGGGATTTCCTTTTCTCCGGGTCCAACTCTTTGGACTCCAGTCAATCCTAGCAGCTGGCATCCCAGACAGAGGCCTTAGTGGGTCAGGTTAGAATCCTGGCCATTGCCACTCAGCCTTCATCTGTACCCACCACACACAGGGGCCGTTTGAATGAGACCTTCAGAATCCAAGCTCTGCCTATTCTTCATATTGGGCAAG
>VMDO01020182.1:0-38068 GCA_007922755.1 Pedetes capensis | reverse complement strand
TATTTCTGCTCTTATGTTTTTTATCTTTTTTCTTCCATTTACTTTTCTTGCTTTTTCTAGTTCCTTAAAGTTATATATTAGATTGTTTGTTTGAAACTCTTCTGTTTTTTTTTTTTTTCTGTTTCTGATGGAGGCATGTGTTGTTTTAAACTTCTTCTTAGTACTCCTTTTGCTGTATTCCATAAGTTTTGGTATGTTGGGTTTTCATTTTCATTTTTTATTTCTCTTTTGATTTCATCATTAATACAGTGATCACTCAAGAGAATGTTGTTTAATTTCCATGTATTTGTACAACTTCTAAGGTTGCTCCTATTGTTGATTTCTAGTTTTATTCCATTATTGTAATATATATATATGTGTATATATATATATATATATATATATATATATATATATATATATGCTAGGATTTCAATTATTTTAATTTGTTGCCTTGTTTTCTGACCTAACATATTGTCTATCCAGGAGAATATGTGCTGATGAAAAGAATGTGCAATCTATAGCTACTAGATGAAATGTTTTGTAAATGTCAGCTAACTCCAGACATTAGAATATAGTACAATTTAACTCCATTGTTTCTTTCTGAACTTTTTGGTTAACTTTGGTTGTTCATTTTTGTGATTTCCATATTTATAGGGTTTCATTATCTTCTCTTTCTCTTTTCTGTTATCTGTTTTACTGTTGAGTTTGTACTTTTGTGTGTTTTCATGATGGTAGCTAACATTTTTTCGCTTCTAGCCTTAGGTAGATTCTTTTAAGCATTTCTTATAGGGCTAATTGGGCAATGATGCATTCCCTCAGTTTTTACTTATCTTGGAAAGTTTTCATTTCCCCATTTCTGATGGATAGCTTTGCTATCTTGTTTGGTAATTTCTTTTTTCTTTAAAGACTTAATATATTATCCCATTCTCTCCTTCTTGTAAGATTTCTGCTTACCTGATATTAGTTTAATAGGGATTCCCTTATAAGTGACGTATTTCATTTGCTGTTTTTGAAGTCCTCTTTGTCTTGTACTTTTGACAGTTTTACTATATTATATCTTGTAGAAGATTTGAGGGGGTCAAATCTATTAGGGATCCTGAACTTCCTGGGACTAGATCTCCATACCTCTCCCAAGATTCAGAAACTTTTCAGTACTTATTTCACTGAATAGGTTTTTCTACAATTTTCCCTTCCTGTGCCCTTCTGGAACACCCATAATGAAATGGTTGCTCACATAATGATGTTTCATAAATCATAAAGGCTTTCTTTATTCTTTTACTTTTTTAAAAATCTTATTGGTTTATTTCAAAAGGCCTGTCTTCAAACTCAGAAATTCCTTCTTTTATATGATTAATTCTGCTATTCAGGCTCTTAAGAGTATTTTTATTTCATTTATTGAGTCATTTAGCTCTAAGATTTCTGAATGGTTCTATTCCATGATCTCTATCTCTTTGGTGAATTTCTCATTCATATCATGAATTGTGTTCTTAATTTCACTGAATTGTCTTATTTGCTGTTATCTCATTAAGATTCATTAAAAATCATTCTTTTGAATTATTTCTCAGCCAATTCATTAATTTCTTTTTCTTTGGAGTTAGTTACTAAAAAGTTATTGTGTTCCTTTGGAGACATCACGTTACCTTATTTTTCATGTTCCTTTTGTCCCTACATTGGAATTGGTGGGTCAGCTGCCTCAATGAATTTTATAAGTAGCTTTTGTGTCCTACAGCATTAGTTAGATATGTTGCATTGGCTTTAGTTCCTAATGGGTACTTTACTGTAGTATCTGTGTAGCTGTAATCAACACTGATGATATCTGCAAGTGTCTCAATGACCTATGTAGCAGAAGATAGAAGACAGTACCACCAGCTGTGATGTAGTTCCCTTGCTGGCCAGGCAATTGCAGAAAGCTCTGGACATGCTGTACCAGTCTACAGGTGTAGGGAACCTATCAGTTTCTGTGGGTCATGTAAGAGTAGGGCCACCTGTGTGAACCCAGGTGGATATGGAGCAGCATCCTTAACAGTGGGATGGGATGTCTGTCAGTGTCTCAGGACCACAAGTGATAAGCTACACAGTGGGCTCAGACAGAGCACCTGTCAGTATCTCAAGGATGCATGGTTGACTTTGTAGAGCCCCTGGGGTCAATGTGCTCAGAGAGTTCACTGTAGCTTCTTCATGGGCCAAGGTGGCAAGGTAGAGCATCTGCTTGTCAGTACCTCAGGGGGCCAATCTTCTGAGAATTGGCAACTCACTTACTTCATATAAGGGAGCCATACAAGGGTGAGAAGGGCCACCCAATTGATTCCCAGGGGTCTCAATGGGCCATATCATTTAGAAAACACTGCTCAGCTGCTTCCCAGTCCTGTGGGTAAGTGGATAGGGCTGCTTGTCTGCTACTCTGAGTTTCTGTGGGCCAAGCTGCTCAAGATGGGCTTCTCGGTTATGTTCCAGGACTGACAGTGGATAAGCAGGGCTATTTGGCTGTTTCCTGGAAGCCTAGACAGGTTAAGACACTCAGGGCTTTTTGCCTGGCCAATTCCAGGGGCTGAAGTGAATATATTCTCAAGGTTTAAGTATATCGTGGAAATAAATCAAAGGAAGTATGGCTTCTCTGATGTGCCTTCCTGTATCACTGGTTTTGAACTTAAGTGATTCTAACAACTTAATCAACATATTTAATTCTGCAACTATGTGTCATTTCTCTGACTGTTCTATTTTCCAGAAGGCAATGGCTTGTCTTTTTTTTTTTTTTAATTTAAGTTGTTTGTAATACAGCACATAAATTGCCATTAAACATGGCAATGCAATGAGAACCTCTAAAAGGAACAGGTGGGATCCCTTCCCATTTTTTCTTATGACTTTGAGAATAAATCTTCCACAAATGACACCTTTCTCCTTCAAACACTTCAGTTGTATATTTTATAACTTTTACATATGTCATTTTTACATGACAGTCACAGCTCCCACCTGGAGTTTTGCAACACTGTCCGCATGTTACCTTTTTTTTTAGAATATGCATGTTTTATTCTGAATAATTTTGCATAATAAAAATGAAAGTACAAAATAATTAAGACACAAAATATTTTAACAAGCTGAAATAAATCATGAAAGGAAAAAGAAGAAATGTAATCCACAGTAGAGTCTTTCTTGTAAAAGTTCAAAAAACATACTTCTAATTTCTGTAACAGAGAGACTTGAAGACTAAAATCAAAATCTTAATATCATGAGTCTAAAATAATCTATATATTAAGTAGGCAATTAAAGATAGCCAGATTCAACAGATCTTAAAGCCAGATTTTAAAGATAGTTTCAGATTCAACCAATGAAGAATTAAAAATGCACATTACTAATAAGTCAAAGAGATTGTTAACTAAATGGTCTAAGAAAAACTGCAAGAATCCTGAAAACCCTACTGGACATTTCAAGGAAGAGTAACTTATTTTTACTGCTGTGCATGTTCATGTATTCATTAATTTATTTGTTTACTCTATCATAAACACTGGGGATGCATTGGAGACCAAAATGTTCTAAGAGCTTTGAATGTGTAGGAAATTGACATATAAAAAACAATGTTTCAATATAAAATGGTTTGTTTGATAATTACATATACTCTGGCAAAAAAGTAAGATAAAGACGGGAATATGCAATTAAGAGGAGGGAACTGAAACTTTTAATAAAGTACCTGGGAAAAATGGATTTTGAGTAAGAAACTAAAATAGGGAGTTATATATAGTGATATGTACTAAGATTAAAGAAAGAGTTATTTCTCCCTCTAAAAGGATAGATATGATAATGGTAGCATTCGGGCAAATTACAATGGTTTCCTCAAGCTGTTCAAGCAAATCAAGCTGTTTCCCAACAGCTATACTGTGCATTACTGGTTCTTTATTTCCTTTCCCTTCTCTCTCTTTATTTATTTATTTATTTATTTATTTATTTATTGCCTGATATATGCCAGCTGGAAAAAGGAATAAAAGAAGAGATGGGAAGTAGCCTTGATGTGCCCTTATCACATAAGGTTAACAACCTGTACATCCCATTCATAGTAATTTTATTTAAAGATAAAAACTACATAAGAAGGCATTTTATTATAAATGCACTGATGATGCAAGACCATCAGTGACCAAATGAAGAATCATTGCTATAAAAAGAGAACACTTAGGCAAAATTCTTTAGATATTACATTAACTATTCATTCCTTTAATACAGTTAGCCAACATTGGTTGAAATAGTCTATATGACAAGGAAATTCTAGGGAATAAAGATTTCTGACAGAAACATCCATAGGTAACCATAATTCCCAAGTCAAGGAATTGGAATAATCTCTGGAAAAAACATGGGACAAATGCTACAGAAACAGCCACGAACTCTCACAACTCTGAGAAGATACTTCTGCATGTACAGGAAGGATGTATTTTTCTAGAGGTTGAAATTCTACTACAATACTCAACTGTCTTTAGTGCAGACCCATTGAAAGAGGAGTATAGTAAATGAGCTCAAGCCCTTCAAATCTTCATTTGTAAAATTATTGTAAAGACCAGAGTTGTCAGATCCCAAGTCATGGAAACATCTATTCATAAGGAGAAATTCAAAAGCTGAGCCACTCAAGATTCTCCAAGTGGCCCTACTTCAGGAAAAGGATCTTTTAGTAATTATTCATAAGTTAATGACTTTCCCAATAAAACTGCATGAGGAAAACAAGAGACATCCTCCAAAAATGTTTCTTAAATATCTACTATATAGTAAACACGGTAGACCATATGATTATCTGTTTCAAAATGGCCAATGCCAGTATAGTTTAGCTTACTGATGCCTACAATGTCAATGCTTATGCATTCCATTTCACTTTTGATGATTTCTAATTTTCTAACATTCATATTTCCACATTTGAATTACTAATGGATGTTTATAGTTGTTTGTCTCATTTTGAGTCATGCTACTCAGCAAATGGAGGTCCTAGGGCTTTACTTCACTCTAGTCATTAAGATCAATTCACCTCGAGGAGGCAACTCTTCTCTAGTCATCTTCTGAGTGCCTTCCAACCTGGGGGGCTCATATGGTTGTGAAAGCTGAATGTTGAATAAAGGAGACATGGGAAGAATTGTTGCTTTTAAATTATGGTACTGGAGATGAATATTGAATATACCATGGACTGCCAAAAGAACCAACAGACCTGTTCTAGAACAACCAGAGTGGTTCTTAGAAGTGCAACCAGAGTGCTCCTTAGAAACAAGGATGGCTAAATCATGTCTTATGTATTTTGGTCATGTTGTCAGGAGGGACCAATCCCTGGAAAAGGACATCATGTTTGGGAGAGTAAAGGTCAGCAAAACACAAGGAAGACCCTTAACTAGATGGATTGACACAGTTTCTGCAACAGTAAGCTTAAACATAAAAAAGACTTTGCATGACAGTGTCAGGGAGTGTTTTGTTCTGTTGTACATATGGTCACTATGAGATGCATCTGATGGGATGGCATCCAACAAAAATAGTGTTGTAAAAGAAAACTGAATGACAGAGTTTTTCAAGTGCCGAGGGTTGGCTAGGAAAATGGAAAGGATGGACATTGGACAATCCATTTTATAATACCAGTTCTGATTAAAAAGGCTAATTGTATCCTTTTGCCTAATAGAATATAAAACTATAATTATAGCTGTTTTCTCTTCTTAACAATCATTATCGCAAAAGTTAACATCCAAGTGTTGGAACAGTGATATGTCAGTGTTCTAATTACCAATTATTAATTTATGTACTACTCACAATAACTCTTTCAGTTAGATATTTTTGTCCCTATTTACAGTCAAAGAAATAAAGTGCAGAAAGTTTAAGAAATTACTCAAAAGAATAAAACTGGCAGAGCCAGGATACGAACCAGGTAGTCTGCTTAATTCTACAGAATACAAAGCTATTATAAAAGAAGTGACTTCTCCAACCAGAAACAGAAACATGACTCAGAAAGGTGGAATTACAATGAAATTTGCAGTATTTTGTTCTTAGTCATATTTTTTCTTAGTGTCAAGAATCTGCTACTTTCTTCTTCAAACTTCTCTGAATTCTTCAAACTCCCCATCATAAATGGGTAATGTTTGTATAAGTAGAAAAAGTATTTAGTAAAATAAAGATGTAACTAAGATCAAAAGAGAAAAAGGTACTTATTTGTTAAGCCTAACAATGAGTATAAAAACAGGAGATTGAGGAGATAGAGCTTCGTACTCTTCATAAATGCTGACACCACCCGGTTCCCAATGATACAAAACTGTGACATTTATTGCACTAAAATGCAATTCTTTCTAAAATTTCTTGAGCAACAAACTTTTTGTAAATAGTCATCAACTTAAATGTTAGACATTTAAATATGCACATTAAATTCATCTCAAGCAGGCACAAATTCTAATAACAACATCTACTGGAAATATCACATTGTGATTCAATAATCTTTAAAGGATATTTCAATCAAAATGAAAAAGCATGATTGAAAATAAGATCAAAAGGTATGCAGGGAAAGAGGGGAGATTTCTACTGTCAAAAAAACTCAATTTTGCTTAATGACAAACTTTATCACTCTCAATGCGATAAAGACAAAGTCTTTGTTCTAATGGAAAAGGAAAAGGGTTCTGGTAACTGCTAAAAGGGCGACTGACTAAGCATTGTACAAAAATACACTTTGTTTTATGGGTCTTTTATGTAAAGCCATTGCAATATAAGCAGTGACAAAGGAACATTATTGAGCATATATTTGGGTTTTGGGTCTTTTACATCAACAAGAATACAAGACCAATAAAACAAGTCATTTAAAAAAAGCCCTTTCCAAGAATCGATTATATTGCAAGACCTATTCAATTATACCACTCTAGAACTCTCTTAAGAGCTGAGAATGATTTTAGAAAAAAACTATTCTACCTCACCCTCAAATTATACTCCTCCTTAACAAAGAGCTACCAATAACTAGGAAAATGAATGGAAGATGTTAATACACTGGTAGAACACTGGAAACATGAGTGACAGGATCCTGTTATATTACACAGATGGAATGAGAGAAAGAATAAGACTTAAGTCAGAGGATAAGAAGTTATGAAAAGGTTACTCTCTTCTTTTGAAGGCATACATACATTGGAAGGACACAAGGAAGCAAGAATAGGTAAATCTCAGCACAGAACAAAGGTCGAGCATGTCTAAGAAATAAGGCAAAAAAATTCAGATGCTTATCTGAATCTCCTGCAAACCATCTGAATTTGCACAACTGAATATGTGCATCTGCAACACATACTAGCGTTTTGGGGGAGACTGCTAGTCCTTGTACCTCTCATTCAAGCAGAACTACTCAAACCTGAGGTCATTTTGTGCCTTCTCTGGAATCCCCTCCTAATCAGGAAGTACAAATCAAAGACATTCATTTTAATATTTTCCACCACAAGTGATCTTTGCATATTTTTTCTTAAACATTTTTGAATGGAACTCTTGGGTTTATTGTATTTCACTCATGCTTGTGAAGAAAAAGGAAATTATATTCTTCATTCATTTTGTCAGATACTTTTAATGAATATCAAATAAGTATACTTCTTAGGAGAGTACTTATTTGAATCTAAAATTAATGCCATACAGTATTCTGAACTGATGATATGTGGTTTTTATCATCTTTTCACTTGCTTTGTGAGTAAATATATTGGGAGTATACAAACGTATTTTCCACATTTTTGTCAACAAAATCTTTGATATGTGTGTGTGTGTGTGTGTGTGTGTGTGTGTGTGTGTATAAGTTTCACTTACTTTAGATACTTTTGTGGAATAATTTTTGTATTTCTGAAGTAGACTGGTTGGGCAAAAATTGTTGTGTAGGAGATGCACTAGGAGGTGTCCTTCTCTGTGGTTGAATAGCTGAGCTGATTCTATGAACCTAGGCATTATAAAATCATCCTGTTTTCCAAATTTCAAGCATTGTTCAATTTCTTCCCCTTTATTTGAAGAAGTTATCTTAACTATTCAGCATACATTCCTTCAAAAGAAAGCATTACAGGAAACTTGTAAAGTTCATGAACTTGCCCCTTATTAGGGAGGAGATACACAGAGGTTAGCAGAGACAATTAACTGCCTCCCAATCTTTTCTCCCTTCTTCTGCAGTAACTGAAGACTTAATTATGCAATGAATTCACAGAAAGAAAGGCTACCTTTCCTAGGCTCTTTTTCAGTGAAGCAGGGTGAGGTAGATTATTAAGATTTGGCCAATAGCATATAAACAGACATTCACTTTGATAATCTCTGGTTGTGAAATCTACTTAAAATGCAAATACTGACCATACCTTGCCTTGTGTCTTTTTCAATTCTTCCTCTAAGCCTAGACTCTACAATGTGAAGAGGGGCATCTTAGACTCGGAGGATAAGAGATATTTACTGGAAATGAAGAGAAATGAAATGGAAGTCTGCTGCTACCCTGAGGATTTTTGTGAAACAGATCTACCTGGTAAAACTTTCAGACTACTGTATAGAGATTTTTTAGAAAGGTACCTCACATCACTCTGCCTACTGTTTCTGGAACATGTTAATCATCCTACCACCTCAGAGCTTTTATACTTGACCTTCTCTATAATTGCATCCTCTTCCCCCAATATATTCCTATGAGTAAGTCTTTTATTCACATGTCCTTAGCCAAATATTCCTTCTCAAGGGGATTCTTTGGTTATTCAATCTAAAGCACAATCCTACCCCCATTATTTCCTCTCCTCCTCTGCTTTATTTCCTTTTTAAAACTTACGATTTAATACATCATGCTTTCCTATTTATCTATTTTCTTGTTTCCCTACTAAAATATATGGCTCAGAGTGGGCAAAAAGTTATCCATTTTCTCTATTTGTAACCTTAGCATGAAAATCAATAACTCAACATATTCCATTAAGTGTTTATCAAGCAAATGAAACCAAAGTTAGTAGTGTAGAGATAAAAACTGAAGGCCTGATCATAATGAAGTAAAGTTAACCCCATGAGCTTATCTAATTCACACTCCTCTCATTTTTGAGCCCCTAATTTTGCCAAGCACTAACACACTATCTTCACATGTAACATCTCATGTGTTCATATGTAATCCCAACAAGAACCTACCTGGTAAGCATTACCATTCAATTTTTACACATGAAGAAACTGAGGTATAAGAGAGAATTTTGAGTAAGTAAATGAAGCAAGTGAGACAAGGATTTTCAGAGAATCTGATGTCCGGACTAGGTCATCATATTTCATGAAAAAGAATAACACTAGTGAGGTAGGAAGACGTACAACTTCACCAATGTCTAAGACTAAAAAGTTATAAAAAGTAAGGCCTTGGAAGGGGTTTCTTCTTCCCTCTATATTCAGGTTAAATTGATAACCTGATTGGAGAAAAATCCTATAAGCAAATTTGTATGAAGATACTAGAAAAATCATAGTTACTAATAAAATATGCAAGGATATTAGTTAAAAACCCATCTAGACCAGATTTCAAATAATTGCACTCTTGGTATCTGCTTTTGTTAGCAATCTGCTAATTAAGCATCTTCTGAAAGCTGAAAATAATCAAACTGAGCAAAAATAAAAAAGCAAGCACAAACTACTTTCAAATTACTTTTATGTTTTCAGTTATAATAACATCATGAAGGTTAATCTTGACTGTCAATGTGACTGGATTGAGAGACACCTAGCAGATGAGTGAAGCACTCCTCTGGGTTTGCTTGTGAGAGTATCTCCAGAGATTGTTAGATGAAGAGGGCTTTGACCTGACTAATGATTTAATCTACCTCTGAATTTAAAACTTGAATAAACTATTAGAAGGTAATGGAATTGTGGAAGGCATGGCCTAGTTGGAACATGAGATTACTTGGCCCCATGTGATAAGCAGAACAGCAGGGCAGAGGGAACATATGGTGGAGGAAGCTGTTCACCCCATGGCACACAGGAAGCAGGGAGAAAGGGACCAGGTATAACATTCAAAGGCACGTCCCAAGCAGCCAACTTCCTCCAATGAGGCCTAGCCTCTGAAAGTTCCCATTACCTCCCAAAATAGCACAACCAGCTGCAGAACAAGCATTCAACACATGAATATCTCATATTCAAACCATAACACTGGGGGTGTCTTTTGAAGGCTATATCTTGGCTCTGACCCCTTCCTATTACACTCTGCTTCCTGGCCACCCTGAGGTAAACAGCTCTGCTCCACTACACCCTTCCTACCATGATTTTGTGCCTCACTACAGGCCCACAGTGATGGACAGAAACATCTGAAACTGTGAGTCGAAATAAATCTTTCCTCCCTTAAATTGTTTCTCTCAGGCTTTTGATACATCTCGAAAAATCTAACACAAGAACTAAATCAGTTATTTTATTTGTAACTAAAAATTCACAAGCAGTATACAGTAAAAATAGGCATGTGTTTGCTCTCCTTGTATGTGTTGTTTATAGGTACATGTGAAAATATATTTATGCATTTATTCCATATGTGGAAAATATATAGAGAGTAAAATGGCTGTCACTTTAAATCCTCTCCAATCAGAATACTCATGTTATTAACATTATTACAAAACACTCCCCAGATTCTTTGGATAGAAGCAGACTATATGGAAAAAGAACAGATACTTCAAATAGAAGTGGATTCAAATATCTGTTTCCAAACCTACCATCTACTTGTGAGTAAATTACCACACATCTATAGCCACTGGTTGATAGTTTCCCTACCAAAAAAATGAGAAAAAAATATTTCCTTCTAAAGATTTCTATCTACAAGGAATAGGATTAACAGTATATGTAAACTGGCTAACAACTATGTGTCTCAGAGAGGTTTTTGAATAAATACTAATCATTATTATAATATTTCTAAAAGACCGCCAAACCTTAGCTTTCTCCTTTCCTGAGAGGTACTTTCCTTCCTCCCCCACTCAAAACCAATAATAAAATAGAAAGTAAATAATGTGTAAATATTCCTTATTCAGATAATAGATTCTCAGAACTTATTTTCATGAAACTTTATTCAAACTCAACCTAAAAAATATTATCCTTTTCTTCTAATTAAAGAATCTAATCCACAACATAATTTTCATGAAAAGTTCCATAGCAAAATATTTGATGAGAAGTATGTGGAATTTGAAATCTTTGAAAGAACCTGATCACAGAAAATGTAAACGTCTCTTCCATAAACATATTTATTCTCTTTCATACTGCATAATGTTCCAGATGTTTTTGGGCAACACCCCTCCAGTGCAGCTGGTATCTATATCAGTATACCTGGGATGTTCTGACACTTCAGTCATTCTAGGAGATGTGCTAAATAAAATTGCATGCAAGATGTTCATCTGGGCTATCAGCAATTAGCTGATTAAACTGAAATGATTACTGGTGAAATTGAAAAATGGCCACTTAAGCATGTGTTCATAGTACATAAAAGAATAGTACTAGATATTAAGAAGACATTTGTTTCCAAGTGCCATTTGTTCTGAAAGTGCCACCACAGCAAAGAAATATACTACAAGGAAATTAATTAGATTACCTGTTTGTAATTTGATCTCTTGGTAATATAATAGACTTGCTTTACTCCAAATATTCCTTCAATTAATGATTTCAAGGCCACGTGGTTCAAGCTTTTGTTTTAAAGAAATGAAGGAGTAAAATTGAGATGAAAACATTTTATACAACCTAAATATTTGCCATACTGTGGGGTCTTGCATGTTGCTGTGAGGCTGAAAGTTATGCTACTGATATTACAGATACCAGCAGGGTCACCTATGGTGGACAGGATTCCGCTGAGATTCCACACTAAAACAGACTAGGAGGTAGGATGTGGCAATCCACTCCTGAAAAAATTAGCCATTGAAAATCCTATAAACAGCAGAGAAACACTGTCAGATACAGTGCCAGAAAATAAGCCTCCCAGCTTGCAAAGTACTCAAAAGATGACAGGGGAGGGGTTGCCACCTCAAAGTAGAGTCTACCTTAATGACGAGAATGGAGTAAAGCCCCAGAGACCTCCATTTGCTGAAGTGGCACAACCCAAAATGAGGATAAACAACTGTAAACATCCATTAATAATTGGAACATGGAATGTATGTAGTGTGGATCTAGGAAAATTAGAAATCATCAAAAGAGAACTGGAGCCCATAAACATCACACTGTAGGCATGAGTGAGCTAAAATGGACTGGCATGAGTCATTCTGCATCAGATAATCATAGGGTCTACTACATAGGAATGACAACTTTAATTAGAGAAGTGGTGCTGCATTCATCATCAAAAAAGATATCTTAAGATCTATCCTGAAGTGCAGTGCTGGGATAGAGTAATATCCATATGCCTACAATGAAGCCTAATTAATATGACTATTATTCAAATTTACACAACCATCACTAAAGCCACAATTAAATATAGGGAAGATTGTTGCCAGATTCTGCGATCTGAAATAGATCGAACATGCAGTCAGGATGTACTGATAATTACTAGTGACTGGAATGCAAAAATTGGAAACAAAGAAGAAGGCTCACTAGCTGGAAAATATGGCCACAGTGACAGAAACAATGGTGGAGATTGCATCATAGGATTTTCTCACATCAATGACCTTTTCATTGCAAATACATTTTTTCACAAACATAAACAGTGACTATACACATGAACTTCACCAGATGGAACGTATAGGAATGAAATTGACTGCATTTGTGGAGAGAGATGATGGAAAAACTCAATATCAAATGTCAGAATGAGACCAAGTACTGATTTTGGATCAGACCATCAATTGCTCATATGAAGGTTCAAAGTGACACTAAAGAAAATTAGAACAAGTACACAAAAGCCAAGTATGACACTGAGTATATCCCACCACAAGAAGAGGTTTAATGCAATAGACATAAATGATAGAAGACCAGATGACTTGTGGAATGACATCAAAGATATCATTCATGAGGAAATGAAAAGATTATTAAAATGACAGTCTAATTGACTGTACTGAGCTAACTGCAATCACACCAATACAACACAGTCTCCTTCACCTTTCAATGGAGAGGCATTCCTTTGGTTGGAATATTCACCCTCCTATACTCTTCTTGCCAACATCTATTCTTTCTCTAGTTAGATGTCACCTGCTCCCTTCTCTGACCATCTCCTTCTCAAGACTAGCTTAGATATTCTTCTTGTGAGCTTGCACATCTCCCTAGATATTTAACATGGTAGCACTTTTCTCACTGTGTCTTAATTTTCTATATGCTACTTTTTCCACATCTCCACCAGATAGGCTGTTTTAGGCAGGGGGATTATGGGATTCTTTCTTAAATCCCAGCATACTGTACAGTACAGAGATCAAGCAGATGCTTGATAATATTTTTGAGTATATAAATCATTGGGTGATATGACTGCTCAATTAGAATAATAGCTTTACCATATTTTCCCACTACTACTCTATTTCAACCCTCCCTCCAACCTACAACAGTATAACTGTATGATCATGACTTTCTCTGCCTTTTAATTATTTGAGTACTTTTATACCAATGGACAGTTTATCTCCTCCTTGAGTTCTAAAATAACCTCTCAAATCTAGAGGAGAATTTTCTTATAAGAATATAAATAATGCTTACCACTCTTTTATTCCTTCTTTTAAACAACCTCGCATATATATGTCAGAAAATCATATTGGCACATATCTTGCCTCCCTCACGTCTGGACATGAAGCCCTTTAAAAGGGCTCAGATTTAATATCATCTAACTACACTGCTCCTAACACTGTAGCAAATACAAACCACTCAACAAATAGATATCATTTGTTATATTTTGTATTTGGATGTTCACCTTAGATTGTCTTTTTAAAACATGAATGTGTAAAGCTATGAATTTCTTACAAACTATTTCTTTAACTGTATCCTATGAGTTTTGACAGATAGAATTTTCATTTTTGTAGAATTCAAGTTCATTTCTAAGATCTATTTTGATTTTTTATACATGGATTATGTAGGAATAAATTCCCACACTGAAAAATATATTCAGAGATATGCTATAGATTTCTAATTTTATTAAGTTATGGCCAGTGAAAATGATAGGGAAGAAATCACTTTTCCATATTTTTCTGAGAGTTGTTTTATAGTCTAATACTTGGCTAATTTTATTTAAAAAATTTCCATATGCTTGAAAAATGATGTATACTGTTTCATTGTTTTGAGCAATTTCCTAAATATAACAATTAGAGTAAGCATGCTATTTTTCCAAAATTTTTTATCAAGATGATCTAACTTTTATGACAGATGGTCAAAATCTCATTATGATTGTGTGTTTGTCATTTCATCCTAGTTCTCTCACTCTTCTTTCCATGGTTCAATAGTATATTTCATCATTTTGCTCATGAATTTAAGTTTAATCAACATTTAAGAGGTCTTTTTAGCTCTAACAATGTTTCCCTCACTTCAAAATCTAAACTTTTTAATGTTAATGTAACTATACCAGCTTTCCTTTGGCCAGTTCTTACCTACTGTAGGTTTTCTCTATTCTTTCCCACTCTACTAGTATGTGTTGTTATATTTTTGGTGTGTTTCTTATAAATAGAATATGGCTAACTTTTGCTGTGTTCATTTATTCTAACAAACTTCATCTGCTAACTAGGGCATTTAGTCCACTTATATTGATTGAGATTGCTGTTCTATTTATAACCATTTCTTCCAATTTATTATCTATGTTTTATATGACCTACTTATTGTGGACAACCTCCCCATACACCAGCTTCTTTTAGATTAATGTTCTTTTATCTTTATTTTATTTCTCATTAATAACTCTATTAATATATGACCTGTTTTTATTTCTCCAAGGGCTACCACATATATCTTAACATGGACATATGACATTTTTAACTTAGTGAACTCAAAGGTTAATCGCCTCTTTATCTTTGTAGTAAATCATAAAAAAAAAAAAATTTAGAACACCAACCCCTATCACCTCCTCTTTAGTTTACATGTAATTACTATCTAGCATTTCAGTTCTTTTCTTGGTTTTTAGCCCTATATAGTAGACATTATTGTTGCTGTTTCATGAAGTCAATTTTTCATTACATAGCTCAGGGGCTGGGGTTTAGCTCAGTTGGTAGAGTGCTGCTCTGAGGGCTCTGAGGCCCTGGATTCCATTCTCAGCACCATTAGAACAGGAGAAGGACCTAGCAGCCCATTCCCGAAACAATTTTGGAATAATCACCCATTGAAAACCCTATGAAAAACAGAGAAGCACTGACATAATGCCAGACATGGCACAGTGTTGGGGAGTGTTTCATTCTGTTGTACATAGGGTCACTGTGGGTCAGAACTGACTGTACGGCACCTAACAACCACCACCATTTACTATATTCACCATCCTTTTCTGCATCAGATTTTCCTTATGAGATTATTCTTTTTATTCTAAGAATCCACTGTTTAAAATTTCCTAACTAAAGATCTATATATAATAAATCTTCTCAAACTTATATTCTGAATTAAAATTACACTTACTTTGCTCTCATCACTGATACTATTTCACTTGATATGGAACTCCAGTTTTACATTAATTTCTCTCAGTTTTTACAGATATTATTCCAATTATTTTTAACTTCCATGGGCACTGTTGCAAAGTTACTTGCCATTATTCTCAGTCATTTGTGATTAATTTGTCTTTTCTGGCTGTTTGCAAGATCCTATCTTTACATTTTGAGAGAAGGACATGGCAATCCACAATCCTGAATATAATCAGCCACTGAAAATCCTATGAAGGTTGCTATGAGTTGGACCCAATTTGATGGCATCTAACAACAACACTTTTACATTTACTATTATTTGAATTTACTACAAAAAAAAGTTGGTGCAGATTTATTTTCAGTTACATAGCTTAGAATTTACTAGGCTTCCTAAGCCTAAGAACCTAAATAAAATTCTAGGAATTTCTCAGATATCATTTTTTTAATGTTGACAACCAATATTCTTTTTTCAGAGGAATACTAGATTACATATATGGTGGACCTTCTTCTCACTCTATCTTGTAATTTTTTAAATCTCTGTTCCATATTTTCCAGTTTTTTCCTGACCTATCACCTAGTACACTAAGTCTCTTTATTAATCTATTTTAATTGTGAAGGATAATATGCATACAAAAACCTGTAAAACATAATAGACAATTTAAACCTTGCTCCATGAATCTCCATCTACTACAAGAAATAGGGTATCACTTGTTGCTGTTGTTGTTGTTAGGTGCTGTGGAGTTGGTATCCAACTCATAGCAACCCTCATAGGGTTTTCAATGGCTGACTATTTCGGGATTGCCTTGGGAGTGGATTGCCAGGCTAGCACTTTAAAAACATGAGTCCTTACCATGTACTTCTTTCCAGTCATAACCTCCTTGCTACTCCCTAAAGGTAAACCTTCCTGACATTTGTATCAATTATTTTATTGAACCCTCTAAATATACATCCTTAAACACTGTCTTTTAGTTCTATTACTGAATTTTATGTAAATTGAATCATATAACATGCACTCATTTATGTGTAGCTCATTTACACCAACACTACACTGTGATATTTATATATGTTATTGTGGGTAGCTAGTATATATTTTCACTCTGGAATTAAAGATGCTTCAACTCCAAATACGTATCTCAGTTCTTTGGGTTTCTATCTTCCAATTTTTGAACCACTTGGAAACAAGGATGGCTAGACTGCATCTTATGTATTTTGGACATGTTGTTAGGAGGGACCAATCCCTGGAAAAGGGTATCATGTTTGGCAGAGTGGCAGGTCAAAGAAAAAAAGGAAGACCCTCAACTGGATGGTGTAGCTGGGATTTAGCTCAGTTAGTAGAGCGCTGCGCTGCAGTCTCTGAAGTCCTGAGTTCAATTCCTAGCACCACAGAAATGGGAGAAGGGCCTGGCAATCCACTCCCAAGGCAATCCCGAAACAGTCAGCCATTGAAAACTCTATGAGGGTCGCTATGAGTTGGATACCGACTCAATGGCACCTAACAACAACAACAACTGGATGGATTGACACAGTGGCTACAACAATGGGTTTAAACAAAAAAAAAGATGGTGTGTCTGACACAGAATCGGGGAGTGTTTCATTCTGTTGTACATTAAATCCTATGAGTTAGACGTGAGTTGAGGGCACCTAACAACAACAACAACAATCTTAAACTATCTATTATCTCTTAAATGCTTTTTTATGCATTAATTAGTCTAAATTATTTAATATATCAAAAGCATTTGAGAGGTCTCAAGATTCTCTCTTCTATTTCATCCATTGCCTTTATAAATTGAACTGTTATGTTCTTTATTTCTAGTTTATTTCATACATTTTCAAATCTCCGATTTTCATATTTTGTTTCTTCAGTATATATTCATTTTCTTTTCAAATTATTTTCAATAAGTTTACATATTTACTTAGTGTTCTTTGTCTTTGGTTGATTCTGCTGTTTGTTGTTTCTACTGACTCTTGCAGAAGTTCATGGCTTTGTATATGTATAATCATATGTGTTTCTATGTGTTTTAATAAATTCATACTCCTGTGGGCTAGGGATTAGCTCAGTTGGTAGAGTGCTGCTCTGCACTTTTTGATAACCCAGGTTCGATCCCCAGCACCACAAGATGGGAGAAGAATGTAGCAGTCCACACCTCAAAGCAATCCCAAAACAATCAGCCACTGAAAACCCAAAGAAGGTCACTATAAATTGAACACGACTCAATGGCATCTAACAAGACCTTCATCTATGGAAAACATTCTAATTCTATGTACAAAGTATAGTTTATTCCATCTGAGTGTGGTGGCACAGGCCTGAAAGCCCAGCACTTGGGAAGCTGAGGCAGGAGAATTATAAATTCAAGGCCAGCCTGGACTATATAATGAGACCTCATCTCAAAACAATAAACATATAAGATTACTTCAGATCTGTGTTTGCTTCTGTCTTGTGTCTGAAGGAATTACTAACCTGAGACACTTTCAAACTCAAATTTTGCATTCATGTTTTGCTTTATTTCATTTTTAATTTTGCAGGAATACAAATTTATGCCCTTACTTGCACCAGAAGAGTTGTGGTTTAGAATTTTCCCACGATATTTTTTTTCTTTTTTAGAGCCACAGCATATTCTTTATTATGTTTTTTTAAGGGATGTTTTTCTCCCTTATTCCCTCTCTGAAAGTGTCACTGTTAGATGAGCCCAAATTTTTGAGTGTCATATCCTCCTTGGTCCTCAGCTTAGATCACCTGGTAACCTTCACATGATCCATAAACCAAGCATTAGGCTGCTAGGGACACCAGATAGTCCTAGGTCAACTGTCAGTGCCGGGGACCACTAACTCTGTGGGTTTATATTTATACATCATTCTTGACCTCTGTGGATTTTCTTCTTTTACTGTTATTTATTGTATATTAATTTTTATTTCAATACTTCAGTTTTGATGTTTCCGAGGGGGTTTCTCTGAGTCTCTAATTTATAATAATGCAAAAATGAACATATAATAAGTTTTTTTTAGTGTGGGCATGGATTTCTGCTGATTCAATGACATTTCTTAGCTGTAACACCTTTGTGAGATGACTGACCAGATGTTAAAAGGAAAATTGTGTCTGTGGAACAGAGCTGTTTTCTATAAGAAGTCAATTTACCCACATGTTTGCATGCCCA
The DNA here is from genome assembly GCA_007922755.1 of Pedetes capensis. NCBI lineage: Eukaryota > Metazoa > Chordata > Mammalia > Rodentia > Pedetidae > Pedetes > Pedetes capensis. The sequence goes on along the minus strand of VMDO01020182.1, from coordinate 19,470 downwards.
TAGATAGATCCTGAGACAATGGAGAGTCTCTACAATGTTACTAGCCGGTATATGCTTTAAATAAAATAAATATCCCATATTAGCATAATAGATTATTACTTAATTTATCGCAGGACACATGATGGTGGCCCTAAGCCAGGCTTTGTTTCAAATTTAAGCACTTAGAAAACTTGCCATAATGAGTACTAATTCTTTATGGATAATCAGAACTTCTCTCACAACCACAGTAAAAGAAGGAGAAGAGACTGTTGCTAGGGCAGGTGAAGCAGCATCACAGAAGGTAAACATCTTGGGGACTATTTTCAGAAGGTGATGCTTCCTTGCAGTGACACCAATACTGTGGCGGAATATGCAACAACTGACTCCTTGGCACACTGTTTGAAATGTTCAGCATATTCTAATTTCTGCTCCAAGCCTATTAAGGAGGTATAGGACAAATTTTCACTTGCAAGCTGAATTTTACATGATGGCTCATTTCAACATTTTTTTAAATTTTTTCTTTCTGTTTTGTTTAGTTTTAGTTGAATGTACTTTTCTGAAAATAAATTTTTTTCTAGTGAAAGAGTACAGATTAGGATCACTTAGCATTCAAAGGACAATATTATTATTACTACTGTTCTCTGTGTAAATTTTGTTCAGTAGATGTAGTCTTTGATCAAACCAATCTTGGATTCACCATTGAAATTTTTATCATTTATATATTAGTTCACAAGAAATTCTTTTTTAAAAACTTTTTGATGTTATGTTTTAATATTTGCATTATTTTCCCTCTAATTTTGAAAAAGTTTAGAAAAATTAACAATCATAAATAGTACAAATTCAATGCAGAAAAAAGAAAATACAACAAAAATTACTGAGATTTTTACCACCTAAAGATGATATCTGTGGACATTTTCTTCATTGTCACATTCATTTATGTTTATTTATTTATTTAATTTCAAGATATTTTAGAACATTGAAAGCGTACCAAATATAGTGCTTTAGTTGTAGTTATTTTCACATTAAATTAAGTCTTGGTATTCTTCTTCTGTCATTAGATACTTTTCCCCATGACAAATGTGGTATAGGTGCATTTAATTGTTCATTTAATCACTATTTAGGTTATTTTACTTTTTTGATATTATAAATTATGTTGTGATGAAATTCCTCAACTCAATCCATGTACTTATTCAGTATTTCCTCAGGTAAATTTCTTGAAGTTTAATAGTTGGATCAAGAATGGTATTCCCATTAAGTATTATCAAAATATTTGAATTAATGTACATATGAGTGAATATATATTTTAATATTATATTCAAAGTTCATTTATCCCCTGATGCTCTATAATGTCAGAGGAAATCATGGTTGAAATAGTTCCTCTTGGTTAATATTAATAAATCCCTTAGACTTTTATCGCCTTGTTCTCCCTCTCCTTTTGTCTATTTACTTCATATACAAATTAAAATATCAGCAGACATTTCCCTGTGGAGAAACTAAAATGGAATTTCTTTTATTTACTAGTCTCAAAACAAAAGTACTTTTCAGGATCACTTTTTATCACATTATGACATGCAGTGTAAGCTATTACCCAATAACCAGTCAATATTAATATACAAAAAGCTTGGCTGGCAGCTCAACGAAAAGAATACTTGAATTATAAATGTTCCATGTATAAAAATGCAAATATAAGACATGAACTCTGATGATACATTTGTCTAAAATAAAAATATAGTGTAGCTTTTTTTCTTTGAACTTCCTTAATTAGAAAACTTGCTATAATTTCCCTCAGTGTAAATCTCATAATGCCCACTTCAATCACTGTATTTTTAAAGAACTTTTTCCAGGGATTAGACAGGGTGCATACTAACCAATGTACACACTTCAGGTGAAATTTATCAGCAAATTAACATCTCCCATGTACAAAAATCACATCCACTTTTCGGCACTAAACCAGAAAATAAGAAGGAAAAAAGCCATACACACAATCATAATCGGTTTTAGTCTAATCTCATGTAGTCAAATGCACATAATTTATATACAGTAGACCTAATTTCCTCATTGAGTATCATTGCTATTATTTTACTTAAAATTCTAACTATGATAATAGTCTTATTTTCTAACAAGTCATAGATTTGTTGTTGTTGTTTGGTGCCCTCCAGCCAGTGTCCAACTCATAGCGACCCTACATACAACAGGCGAAACACTATTGTCAGTGCTTCTCTACTATTCATAGGGTTTTCAATGGTGGATTGATTTTTTGGGAGTGGGTTGCTGGGTCCTTCTCCCAAGTCATGGATTAGATGAGGCAAAATAGAAGTACAAGAAGATGGCCGGTACTGCAAGAAAATGACGAAGATTGTTTAATGCATTTTATGTCTGCATAAACATCCTCCCATGTAGAACAGACACCCATTGGTTGAGCATAGCAGAGTTCATACATTGGCCCAGACTCGTCAAGGATTGGTAAATTATATTCAACATTCTTTGTTCTGTGAGGCACATGAATGTGTACTCTGTTTAAAAAAGAATCATTAAAAATGTTTGAAATAATTTTAGGCATTTAAAGATGTGTACGGATCTCATGAAGTCACTATAAATATGGTTATTATGCCAGGCATGGTGGCGCATGCCTGTAATCCCAGCAGCTCAGGAGGCAGAGACGGGAGGATTCCGAGTTTGAGACCAGAGGCAGTCTGTCTCAAAAAAGTAAAAAATATGGGATGGGGGTGCAGCTCAATTGCCCAGCACTTGCAAAGCATGCAAGGGCGAGGCCCTGGGTTCAAGCCCAAGTACCAAAAAGAAAAAAAAAATGGTTATTACATATACATGTTGCCAAATTTCATCTAGGCTCTTACTTCTTCTTGGCTATTGCTTTATTCATTCTTTATTGATTCTCCAGATTGGATTCCAAAAGATAAAGCCATTGGCTCACCTTCACTTCACCCATCTGCTTTCTTCTCATCTTGTTCCTAATTTACCTCCTATTTTAAGATTAGATCCTAAGGCCTTCTGGGATCCAGTGGATTTAGCTAATAATTTCCTATTTTACCACTCAAAATTTCCTCTAAAAATCCCATTTATTGTGAATTGCTATTCATAATACTTCTGAAAAGTAAGAGTACCCTGTTGTTTTTGAAACAGAGAAAAAATTTTCTGCTATGGTAAGGCTGGACAAAAGAAAGAAAGAAAAAAGAAAGAAAGAAAGAAAGAAAGAAAGAAAGAAAGAAAGAAAGTTAGTTCTTATTATTAACTGACTGTGTGGTTTTATTTTTTGTGGGGTTTTTTGTTGTTGTTGTTGTTGTTGTTGTTGTTATTTTGTTTTGTTTTGATTTGCAGTACTGCGGATTGAACCCAGGGCCTCCTGCTTGCATGTTTGCAAGTGCTGTACCACTGAGCTGTACCTTCAGCCCATTTTTTAATTTTAAGGCAGGGTCTTGGTAAATTACGCAGACTGCCTCTGGTCTCAAACTTGTGGTCCTCCTGCCTCTGCCTCCCGAGTCGCTGAGATTACAGGCATCCACCACCACACTTGGCTTTTGTGTTTGTTTTTATTTTTAACAGATAATAACAAGTTTTTGTTTGTTTGTTTTGCAATGGTAAGGACGGACGGTGTCCGGAGGCCTCATACATGCTAGGGAATAGCTCTGTCACTGAGCTATACCTCCAGCCCAGTATCTTTTTAAATCATCAACAAAATGATAAACATTCATTAACATTTGGAAATTCTGGCTATGGACCTAGTCTTCACTTTACTATCCTTCAATATAATAGGTATTAGCTCAAATTAGTAACCCTAAGGTCTACAACAACCCTCAAACTGGAAACTCAGCACTTTGGCATCCATTTTGTAGATACTAGTTTTCTGGGGGTCAGTATCTTATTACCTCCCATGCCTCCACCACCATCCCTTCTATATTTCTAAGTCAGGTACTCTCCCTTTGCAGCTCTTCAATAATATATTGCTCTGTATCAACCCTCTAGAAGAACCCTGTATGATGCACTTGCCACATGCAGCACTTTTGAGTTAGAGCAGAAACAGGAGGCATACCTATAATGAGCAGGTCTGAGATTATAGCTTTTCTGGTTTCTTATGTGGTTCATGACTTAGAGAACCATGAAAGAGGGTAGAAATACTCATCTGAGCCCAGCCGAGTCACACTGCATAAAAGCCTATTAGAAACTCCATTTCTCATTGCTAATATTTTTCAAAAATATGATTTATGTCAATTAACTTAGATTCACTATTTCCTTTAGCCTCAGGTGATCCGTCCTTAATGCACGTTACTATTCCAGCAACATCCTCAAAACTTCAATGACTTCCTAACAAATCCAATGGCCGGTTTTTATTCTCCTTGACTGCTATACAATGAGTCATTGTCAAAAATTCTTTCCTTGAAATTCTTTCAACTCTTATTTTTCAGTCTCTCTACACTGGCATTTTCCAAAATATTTTCTTAAATCAGTGGTCCGAAAAGACGAAATTCAAAAGAATATTTACAGGCAATTAATTTTGCCAAATACTATTCCCATAGAAGACTCATAATCCTTATTAGCATATTAAAATCTCTATGAAGCCCAACATTAAAAGAAAGTAGCATAACTGTGGTGAATCCAGAGTTTCCAAACTTTTTGGACTACAGAACTCATTTTCTCCCAACACCTATCTTATTTTTCATAATTTCTAAGACAAACATGCTTATCATATTTTAACGTGCTTGATATTTGGTTGCATCTTACAGTCAAGGGCACCCTAAAATCACTGCTATAAGGTAACAGTCATGAAGTAGTTATTTCCTGTGCATAAACAAACATGTTCATATCTGTTACCTTTTTCATCATAGATATTGAACAATGTATTTTGTTGGTATTATACATATCAATTTAAATTGCTAGTTAAAATGCTTTCAAAAAGTAAACTGGAAAAAGGACTGCCTTTTCAATAAATGGTGCTGGGAAATATGGTTATCCGCATGCAGAAAAATTAAAACTGACCCGCATCTCTCAATATGCATGAGAGTTAACTCAAAATGGATAAAAGATCTCAACATAAAACCAGAAACTTTAAAACTAATAGAAGACAAGATAGGCAATACATTCTATCACATAGGCACAGGAAAGTATTTCCTTAATAGGACTCCAATTGCTCAAGAAATTGTAATAAGAATAGATAAATGGGATCACATGAAATTAAAAAGCTTCTGTACAGAAAAAGAAACAATTAACAGAGTCAAGGACACCCCCTCTGAATGGGAAAAAAATTTCACGTCCTATACATCAGACAAGCCTGCAGCTATAGCCCTGTGGTATCCGATCCTGTCAGATCTTGGAAGCTAAGCAGGGTCAGGCCTGGTTAATACCTGGATGGGAGACCACCTGGGAACCCAGAAGCTGTAGGCTTGGGAGAAGGAGCTGGCAAACCCCTCCCAAAAATCAATCTGCCATTGAAAACCCTATGAGCAGCAGAGAAGCACTGACAATAGTGTTTCCCCTGTTGTATAGAAGGTCGCTATGAGTCGGATACCGACTCGACAACACCTAATAACAACAACAGTACATCAGACAAAGGTCTAATTACTAGTTTATAAAGAACTCAAGAAAAAAATCCTCAAAAAACAAATAACCCAATACACAAATGAGCAAAGGAACTGAGTAGACAGTTCTCAAATGAAGAGGTCCATAAAGCCACGAAACACATGAAAAAATGCTCAATATCCCTAGCCATTAGGGAAACGCAAATTAAAACAACTCTGAGATTTCACCTTGTACCAGTAAGAATGACCAAGATCAATAAAACAAATAACAACAAATGCTGGCAAGGTTGTGGAGAAAAAGGAAACTCTCTCATTGTTGGTGGAGCTGTAAATTGGTCCAACTACTGTGGAAGTCAATATGGAGGTATCTTAAAAAACTAAAAATAGATCTACCATATGACCCGGCTATGACACTATTGGCAATTTACCCAAAGGGAGATGTGTCATCATACCACAGAGACACCTGCATCTCCATGTTCAATGTAGCACTTTTCACAATAGCAAGGATATGGAATCAACCAAAGTGCCCTTCAACAGAAGAATGGATAAAAAAAACTACGGTACGTATACACAATGGACTCCTACTCAACAATCAAAAAAAAAAAAAAAAGAAAGAAAGAATGCCATTTGAAGCAAAATGGATGGAATTACAGAAAATTATTTTAAGCGAATGAACACAAGCTCAGAAAGAGAAACATCACATGTTCTCACTCATATGTGGGAGATGAATCAAAATTATAAGAAGAAAAAATCCTATACAAAGGTTGTATCATAATAAAAGAAAAAAGCTAAGCATGGTATTATTATAGATGATCTAGAAAATTCATGTAATAGTTCTGACGAGGTATAAAGAAAGTTGACTGCAGGAAAGGTTTCTATCTTAAACAGAACTGGAACCCAAGGATATATAGAAAAATATCACCATAAAAAGACAAGTAAATGGTAGAGAAGTATTTGATGGGGGGTTGCAATGGGGGGGGCATACCAGAAGGTAAGAGGCAACCTATATGAATAATGCACAACAAAATGCATATATGGAAATGTCACAATGAAAACATGTCAGAATGAATCACATTAAGGTGTACATTAAAAATTTCCAATTAAAAAAATGATTACACTGTAATGCAACATTTTGACAAAAATATTATTTTGCAAGCAGAAAAGCAAGGAACTAGAGTGGACTATTACATGGTATTTTTAAAGAGAAATTAATCATTGAAGAAGTAACAGTAATTGCTTAGTTTTCTTACACAGCAGCAACAAATTGCTTTAGGGGAACACAGGAAAGAATTACCTACACATAGATGAATTGTGTTTTGTTCTAGAGATATAGATAAATATTGCCTGTGATACACCAAACGATGTAACTGAAGTCTGGAGAAACTGCTAAATCTCTCAAAATAAATAAAGGAGATTTCAAGAAATGAGGGTCTGGTCTTACAGGACGATTGTTACTTTTAGGACATCACATCATGGTTTAATTACCAGCATTTTTTTAAAATTTCGAGGCACATAAAATAGTAGTGCATCCTATAGTTGGCAATATCCTATTCACTAAAAGACAGCATGAGCATATCATGAAAATAACATTCTTTATGAACTGCTGTTGTGACTTTCCTCATATTCCAACCACTGCAATAGTTCATATTCTTCCTAGCACTATCCTCAATACTTGCAGTCCATCCTCTGGCTCAATGTAGTGATTATCTAGCTATGCTTTTTCTATAAACACATATAACTAACATTCTAAAGACAAATAACTAAGTTCTGCTTGCCTTTCCAAGTTTACTTTATAGGATAAACATTCTTCAAAATATCCAAATGTGAGGTGTCATGATCATGGAGGCAGAAGTGCCAAAGTCAAATGCCCTTTGATGTCCAGCAAGCCATCTTGACTCCACTGTTAAGAGTATAGAGCTAAGAACTCACTCTCTGAGAAGATATTAGAGAGGCTGGCAACTAAAGAGAGAGGAGTAAATTAGACAGTCTCAAGGATCTAACTAGATGGGTAGAGTTCAAGACAGCTATATCTCAGGAAGAGGCAGTAAACCACCGGAAGGGGTTACAAATAGGATCTGAACTAACTCTATAGGGATCAAGGAAACATCACCATAGAAGACATTGTAGGCTAAAGTTAAGCTAAAATCTGGCCACAGGTTCACACTTCTATTGGGCTCAGAAATGCCTCATGGTCTGTGCCTCACAAACTGAGCCTGTGAGCTGAGCAGGACTGAGTCTGCATGGAAGTAGTATCCGTGACAGTTCAAGAAGGTTATGGGCAAGATGTCTTATTCACTGCTAGATGCCAAAACATAATACGAGATTCAACACCCATCACAGGCTCAATAAACATTTTTGGCATAACCAAATGGATACCAAAAATACAGTTTTTGCTCACTAAAAAAAAAAACACAAAGAAGAATGAATGAAATACTGCATAGCAAGGATGTGAAAAACTACCCAACAGCAAGGGGAAATTTCACTGACATGCTGAGAAACAGCAGCAGCATGAGACAAATAGTACAAATGGCATGCTTCTATTTATATGAGGTTTAAGAAAAAGGCATATTAATCTATGGTGACAGAAGTCACAATAGTAGCTACCTTTGAATGGAGAGTATTGATTGTGGAGGGACACAAAGTCTTCAGAAGTGTGGCTTCACACATGTATACACATAGGAAGAATTTTTTGAGCTGTACAATTAAAACATATTTTATTAGATAGAGTTATGTCATGGAAAATAAATGTTTTTGAAGAAGTATAATTCACACCATTATGAAATTTTTCTTTACATTGAATAAAATCTGTTTCACTGTAGTTTCCACCCATTGGTTACAATTCTACTCATAGGACCTCAGAAAATCTACGTATTCCTTTCTTAAGTGGTAAACTCAACTCTCATATTTCAATAAAATTATTTGTATCATTTATATTAGTTACACAACAGAACTAATTTGATTCAAGGTACTAAAATAAAAGTTTAACACATTACTTTTCATAAGCCAATGTTTGTCAACCCTTGCAGTAATAACATTTGGGAAGGATAGTGGCTTATCGTAGGAGATTGTCCTGTCCATTGAATTATATTTAGCAGCATTTTACCATTTACCTACTAGAAGTTATTAGCATCCTCTTCCTCTGTTATGATCATCAAAAATGTCTCCAAATACTGCCAAGTACCCCACCACCCACACTGAGAACCATCATTTTAGGGCATTCCTAAAAATAACATTTAAACATACTCATATTAACTGAGAATTTGAGTGATAATATATTTTACCATCACATGTATGAAAAGCCTGGAGATTACTAATTTTAATATTTACTAATGATTGCCCACTCTCTTTGCATGCTGAGGTCCTGAGAAAGAAAATGATTGCCCACTCTCTTTGCATGCTGAGGTCCTCTCTTTGCATGCTGAGGTCCTGAGAAAGAAAATTAGGAAGTTTTGTTTTAACTATAATTAGCCATGGAATGTTATCTATCCGGATCTTATATCAGTATCACACTCTCATTTTCCAAAATCTCGACCTGGAATGCTGCACCATCTGGACAGCCCATGCAAGGTACACTGAGATGGGAGGCAAGTATAATCAATCTTTTTACTTTAAACTGAAGCCATATGGGAGATTCTAGAGAAAGAAGGAAGAGATGGGAAAAGATTGACTTGGAGAGTGAATGCCATGTGAAGACTGTTGTTAGATGCCCTTGAGTCGGTGTCCGACTCACGGCAACTCTACATACAACGGGCGAAACACTATTGTTAGTGCTTCTCTGCTGTTCATAGGGTTTTCGAAGGCTGATTGTTTTTTGGGAGTGGGTTTCCCGGTCCTTCTCCCAAACCTACAGCAGCTGGTGTTCCCAAGTGGTCTCCCATCCAAGTACTAGCCAGGCCCGACCCTGCTTAGCTTCCGAGATCTGACGGGATCAGATGCCACAGTGATACGGCTGCAGGCATAAGAAAATTAGCTTGTGATAACAATATTCTCACTTTGTCCTCAAACTATAAAAGATATTCACTCCACTAGAAACTCTTCAAATCAATTCTTAGCTTCAAAAGAACACGATTTGATCTGGGGTCCTGCTATTCTCTGGCTTAAGATGCTGACGTACACTAAGAGTAAAATGAACATTTCTCACATTGTTTAAATGAACAAAAGAATTCCAAGTATCAAGTATATTGTAAAAGAACTTATAAAACATAATTTGCTCATAAATTCAGGACTTGGATGAATGAGAAGCCATGGGAGGATGACATTGTTCTCCCCGCAAGTCAACACACTTCATTAACAGGCTCTGTTGCTCAGGGAAACCACAGCAGTACCTGCAAAGTCAACATCATATAGACTTTGACTTTGTGATCCTTTAGGGAAAACCAGAACTACTCACACCTTTTAGTATCTACATTGCAGAAAACAAAATATATGTTTTAAACATCATCTTTCATATATATATATATATATATATATATATATATATATACACATATACATACACGCACATACATATACATACACATATATGTGTGTGTTTATATATACACATATATATGCATACATATACACATACACACACACACACACACACACACACACACACACACACATATGTATGGAGTTCCAGAGCTTTTCCCAACCTAAACTAGAAACATCTTGATAGAACTCCCTTCTAACGGGGATGATCTACTTTGCAAGGGGAGTAAACTCCATTTCCTTATCTGTAAATAGAGAATATTTGTGTTTTATAAATAGAGTAAATCAAATTTCACAAAAACTAGCACATAGTAAGAAACTAATCAGTTGTGTTGCTTCCACCCTCCATCCTATTTGTAAGGTTGTAAAGAAAGACAGAGACAGAGACAAAGGGAGAGGGAGAGAGAGAGAAGACAGCATAGTAAAACTGCTCAGTCACAAAGAAACAAAATGGAAGACAATTGATTCTTCATTACTACTTCAAATTTCTCTCTAGAAAGAAAATGACAGGTAATTATGATTCTGAGAAATTGAGGGGTTTTCCCTCTGTGATACAGTTTGTGGACAATTTATTTTTAATATTGACAGTGATTTATCAGAAATTGAACTCTTTTCTATTGTAAGAATATGTTTTGAAAATTATAGATTGTATAATAAATTCTTCCTATAGAGAAGGCTGCATATCTCCTCATACTCCCTCTCTCACTTGCTTTGCTCCCAAGGTTGCATGGTTGTAGAGTGGGGAATTTTCATAATATAAACTATAATATGTTCTAATCATATTGAGCAAGACTTAATCATCAGAAGAATTTAATCATTATTAATTAGTTTACTTTTGATTATCAACTTAAATAGACATTATCCAAAGGCTCCTCTCCTACATGAAGTTGAAATGTTAACTAAAAATACTGTTAACATAAAGGATTTACTTGTAAATCTTCACCTTGATTCCTGGATTCACAAAACTAGCAATATAAATTTATATTCATCTTCCTATCCATGAAAAAAAATTTGTATCCAACTACCAGTGATTTGTATTTCCTGAAAGACTGACATTTGCTTTAATTATAAACTACATAATTATTTGTCTTACAAAGGTATTTTTGAGTATATTTTTTCAAGGACAACAATATACAGGCATTAAAATAGCTTGAATTGATATCTTTAATCAGTTATAATCCAGATAATCAGGGGCTATAAAGGATTAATTTTTCTCTTACATTATCAAAGAACAGCTGTAAAAGTACAAAATCCACTGTTAAACTTATGTTTACAGTTCTAATGGCAGATTTATAAAGTAATGTGTTAGCAACGGTTTCTCTATCATGTTTTACTTTTCTTTTGATAGAATTGAAAATTCTCTTTCTTTTTCAAGCCTAATGTTGAAGACTCCATGGTAACTGGCTTTTTATTTGTTTCCTTTCTTAGCTGTTGTTGTCCTTTTGCTTTAATTTTAAGTTGGAAAAATATTTTGTTTAAAAATACAATACAGGGAAATCAGCAATCCAGCTTTCAGTATATGTAGAAACTCCCAAAGCTTTTCATTTTAAGAAAACATAAGTCCTTTTAAGAGTTTTGTATTAGGCCACGATACTGAAAAGAATTAAATTGGAATATTACAGTGGAGCAGGATTTAGTGGCTGAAATACTGAACTGAGTAATTCTCTGTTCCATTTTCTATACACTCTTTTAAATTTCTTATTTTCTTCATGCTAGTAATCTATTGTTGGTTTGTAAAAATTAAATGTAAAGAGAGTATTATAATTTGTGAATTATAAATTCTTCTTTGAAGTCTACCAATAGCTTACTTAAATCGTTTGGATCTGAGTCACTGTCCATAAAATGGACTTGAGAATGCTTCTTGCTTCACTTCATTTTAAGAAATGAAGTGATCATTAATGAGCCTGAGTCAGTAAGGTAGTTGAAGCTGTTTTCCTTAGTATAAAATAGTAGTATAATTAAACCATAACTAAATTAAACATTTATTTTTCTACCTTCCATCTTATATATTCAAATGAATTTATCTTTGTATTTTAAAAATATCATGGTAGAGACCTCCAATATCCTTTTATTTCTTCAAGCTGCCAGAAAATATAAAAAGCTAAAAAAAAAAAAAAAGGCAGGATTTTCCCCCTTAAATGTTAAATGATTTACAGGTAAGTTTCAATGTGTGATGTACATGCAGAAATTTTTAAACCATATTCATTGCTGATTTATCTTACTTCTGAGAGAAAAGTCAGAATTATTACTTTATTTTAAAAGTTAGTGGATACCACTTGGTTAAAATAAGCTAGAATATAGAACTGGACAATAATATCAACCAACAGAACTTAATCAACATACTTAGAAAACTCCACACAACAAAAACAGAGTACCATTATTTTCCAGTGCCTACAGAACATTTGCTAAGATAAATCATACGCTGAGTCATGAAATGAATGTTGATAAATTTAAAATAGTTGAATTCATATACAGTATATTCTTTGACTGTAATGGATTAAACTAGAAATCAGTAACAGAAAAAAATCATCAAACACTTGCTAATTTAACCCTTAAACATTTAAATATTCCTGTGTTGGTCAAATAGGAGATCTCTGAAACAATTTTTAAATGGAACTGAATAATAGCAAAATATGACATGTAAGGTTTTTATTGGAAATTTTTAATGTACACCTTAATGTGATTCATTCTGACATGCTTTTCACTGTGACATTTCCATATATGCATTTTGTTGTGCATTATTCATATAGGTTCCCCCTTACCTTCTGGTATGCTTCCCCCCATCCCATTGCAACCCCCCATCAAATACTTCTCTACCATTTACTTGTCTTTTTATGGTGATATTTTTCTATATATCCTTGGGTTCCAGTTCTGTTTAAGATAGAAACTTTTCCTGCAGTCAACTTTCTGTTTACCTCATCAGAACTATTACATGAATTTTCTAGATCATCTATAATAATACCATTCTTAGCTTTTTTTTTCCTTTTATTATGATACAACCTTTGTATAGGATTTTTTTCTTCTTATAATTTTGATTCATCTCCCACATATGAGTGAGAACATGTGGTGTTTCTCTTTCTGAGCTTGTGTTCATTCACTTAAAATAATTTTCTCTAATTCCATCCATTTTGCTGCAAATGGCATTATTTCATTTTTTTATTGCTGAGTAGTATGTTGGGTTTACAAAGGTGTATATGTATATATACTATATGTATATGTCTGTGTATATGTACTATAGTTCTTTTATTCATTCTTCTGTTGAAGGGCACTTTGGTTGATTCCATATCCTTGCTATTGTGAAAAGTGCTACATTGAACATGGAGATGCAGGTGTCTCTGTGGTATGATGACACATCTCCCTTTGGGTAAATTGCCAATAGTGTCATAGCCGGGTCATATGGTAGATCTATTTTTAGTTTTTTAAGATACCTCCATATTGACTTCCTCAGTAGCTGGACCAAATTACAACTCCACCAACAATGTAACAGTGTTCCCTTTTCTCCACAACCTTGCCAGCATTTGTTGTTATTTGTTTTATTGATCTTGGTCATTCTTACTGGTACAAGGTGAAATCTCAGAGTTGTTTTAATTTGCGTTTCCCTAATGGCTAGGGATATTGAGCATTTTTTCATGTGTTTCATGGCTTTATGGACCTCTTCATTTGAGAACTGTCTACTCAGTTCCTTTGCTCATTTGTGTATTGGGTTACTTGTTTTTTAGGAATTTTTTTCTTGGGTTCTTTATAAACTAGTAATTCGACCTTTGTCTGATGTATAGGATGTGAAATTTTTTCCCATTCAGAGGGGGTTTCCTTGACTCTGCTAATTGTTTCTTTTGCTGTAAAGAAGCTTTTTAATTTCATGTGATCCCATTTATCTATTCTTATTACAATTTCTTGAGCAATTGGAGTCCTATTAAGGAAATACTTTCCTGTGCCTATGTGATGGAATGTATTGCCTATCTTGTCTTCTATTAGTTTTAAAGTTTCTGGTTTTATGTTGAGATCTTTTATCCATTTTGAGTTAACTCTCATGCATATTGAGAGATGCGGGTCAGTTTTCATTTTCCTGCATGTGGATGTCCATGTTTCCTAGCACCATTTATTGAAAAGGCTATCCCTTTTCCAGTTTACTTGCTTTGCTCCTTTGTTGAAAATCAGGTGGCTATAGGTGTGTTGAGGTATTTCTGAGTCTTCTATTCTGTTCCACATGTCTTCAGGCCTATTTTTGTGCAAGTACTAAGCTGCTTTTGCTACCTCTGCCCTATAGAATACCTTGAAGGCAGGGACTGTGATTCCAACTACATTAGTTTTGCAGCTTGAGTGTTTTGGCTATATATGGTCTTTTGTGATTCCATATGAATTTTTGGATCATTTGTTCTATTTCAATATAGTCAGTCAGTGGAATTTTAATGGAGATTGCATTAAATCTATAAATTCCTTTTGGTAGGATAGCCATTTTTACTATATTAATTCTCCCTATCCAGGAGCAGGGAAGGTCCTTCCATTTTTCAGTGTCCTCTGCTATTTCTTTCTTTAATGTTTTGAAATTTTCCTTGTAGAGATCTGAAGGGTCTTTGGTTAGATTGATTCCAAGGTATTTAATTTTCTGGTGGGCTATTGTGAAAGGTATTTTTCCTGAAATTTCCTTTTCTTCCTATTTGCAGTTGGTGTAAAGTAAAGCTATTGATTTTTGTGTGTTGATTTTATATCCTGCCACTTGGCTGAAGGAGTTGATTAGTTCTATAAGTTTTCTGGTTGAGGTTTTGTGGTCCTTTAGGTATAGAATCATATCATCTACAAATAAGGATAATTTGACCTCTTCATTGCCAATCTGTATCCCTTTGATTTCTTTGTCTTCTATGATTGCCCTGGGGAGGACTTCAATTACTGCATTAAATAGAATAGGAGAGAGGGGACATCCTTGCCTTGTTCCAGGTCTAAGAGGAAATGGTGTCAGTTTTTCTCCATTTAATATAATGTTGGCTGAAGGTTTGTCATAGATAGCTTTTATGATATTAAGGTATTTGCCTGTTATACCTGTCTTCTCCAGCGTTTTTATCATGAATATGTGTTGCACTTTGTTGCATGCCTTTTCAGCATCAATTGAGATGATCATGTGGTTTTGTTTGCCACTTTCTTGATATGTTGGATTACATTAATTGATTTCCGTATGTTGAACCAGCCTTGCATCTGTGGTATAAATCCCACTTGGTCATGGTGAATAATCTTTTTAATATGTTGCTGGATGCTGTTTGCCAGAATTTTATTAAACATTTTTGTAGCTAAAGTCATAAGGGAGATGGGTCTATAATTCTCTATCTTAGATGAATTTTTTTCCTGGTTTAGGTATTAGTGTGATGATAGCTTTATAGAATGAATTTGGGAGTATTCCCTCCTCTTCTACCTTTTGGAGTAATTTGAGGAAGACAGGTATTATATGTTCTTTAAAAGTTTGGTAAAATTCTGCTGTGAACCCATCAGGACCTGGGCTCTTCTTTGTTGGAGATTTTTATTACCTTTTCTATTTCCGTATATGTAATGGGTTTGTTTTAGGTCAGTTATGTCTTCTGGGGATAGCTTTGGTAAGTCATATGTGTTAATAAATTTATCCATTTCTTCTGCATTTTCATATTTTGGGAATACAATCTATCATAGTAATCCCTGATGTTTTCTATATTTCGTTGTAGTCTGTGGTTATAGAGCCATTTTCTTTCATAATCCTTACTATGTTAAATTTTTTCCTTTTTCTTTTTGATGAGATTGGCCAGAGGAGTGTCTATTTTATTAGTCTTTAGTAATAAAAGTACCAGCTCTTAGTCTTTTTAATTTTTTGAATTATCTCTTTAGATTCTAATTGAGGTATTTCTCCCTTTATTTTTGTAATTTCTTTTTGGGTGTTCCTTCTAAGATTGATTTATTGTTGGATTTCTAGTGTCTTAAGATGCATCATTAGGTTATTTATTTGGCTCTTCTTTACCTTATTGATGAAGGCACTTAATGCTATAAATTTCCCTCTTAAAACTGCCTTTGCCATATCCCATATGTTTTGGTAGGATGTGTTTTCATCATCATTTGATTGCAGAAATTTTTTTAATTCCATTTTGTTTTCATCAACAACCCATTGGTCATTCAGCAGTATATTATTTAATCTCCATGTGTTTGCAAAATTTCTGGAATTATTCTTGTTCTTGAGCTCCAATTTTATTCCAATGTGGTCTTATAAGGAATAGCATATAATTTCTGCTTTTTTGTATTTGTTGAGGGAATTCTTATGGACTAGCATATGATCTATCTTAGAAAATAGTCCATGTCAAGCTGAGAAGGTGTAGTCCTCATCATGTGGATGAATATTCTGTATATTGACATGTATATTTTAGTTTATAGCTAAAGCAATACTGAGAGGGAAATTACAGCACTAAATGTTTATATTATATTAACTAAATGTTAATATTATGTATATTATAATACATTAAGGGAAGGCTTCAAGTCAATCATTTAAGATTCTATCTTAAGATATAAGAGAAAGAGAGCTAACGCAAATCCAAAAAAAGCAGAAAAGAATAAATAATAAATATAAGAACAGAAATCAAAGGGCTGGGGATGTAGCTTAGTGGTAAAGTGCTTGCCTAGCAAGTGCAAGGCCCTGGATTTGTTCATCAGCACCAAAGAAAGACAAAGGGAGAGAGAGATGGGGAAGAGGAAAGAAAAAGGAGAGAGAGAGAGAGAGAGAGAGAGAACCTGTATTTTAAAAAAAAGAATTATTTTAAAAGGTAAACCTTTACTGAGACTGACAGATATAAAAGAGGAACAAATCATCAATATCAAATGAAATAGGGAACATCACAACAGATTCTGAAGCTACTAAATGATAATAAGAGGATACTACAAACAACTTTACTCTCATGAATTGAGCAACATAGAAGAAATGCATCAATGCTTATAAAAACCACAAACTATCATATCTCAGTCAAGATGTAATGGATAACGTGATCAAATTTACCATATTTGACTTAAATAATTAACCTTGAGTTTGATTATTGATCAGGGTAAGCTGATCAAATTCAAATAAATAAATGTATAAATAAAAACTCAGAAAAGGAGAGATTTATAGCCCAGATGGTTTCACTGGAGATTTTTACCAAATCATCAAAGAATAAGCCTTGTCAACTTTATGCAATGACTTTCAGAAGATGAAACAGGGAGAAATGCTTTCAAGTGCAACTTATGATGGCAATATTACCCTGATTCCTATACCAAATAAAGACAACACACAAAAAGAGAGAACAATATCTCTAATTGTGATGCAAAAATTGCCAACAAAATATGAACCAAATCAGCTAAGCAGGGTTGAATCTGGATAGTAATTGGATGGGAGACCACCTGGGAATACTTGGTACGGTAGGCTTGAGAGAAGTAGTTGACAGCTTACTCCTGAAATGATCAGTCATTCATAACCCTAGGAATAGCAGAAAAGCACTGACAAAAGTACTGGGCATGGCAGTGTTGGGTAATGTTTTGTTCTGTTGTATATAGGGTTGCTATGAGTCAAACCTGACTTGACAGCACCTAACAAGAACCAGATTCTTAGGTTTGATAAGTACCTTCAGCAAAGTAGCAGGATATACAGTCAATATTCAAAGATCAGTAGCATTCTATATACAAATAATGAACAGTATAAGAAAAAAAATCAAAATAACAATCTCACTCACAATAGCCTCAAAATAATATCTAGGAATTAATCTAACCAGGGAACATAAAACTCTATAATAAAAACTCCAAACCACTAAGGAAAGAAATTGAAGAAGACACAAGAAGATGGGAAGACCTCTGTTGCTCATGGATGGGGAGAATTAATATTGAGAAAATGACTATACTACCAAAAGTTTTCTATAGATTCAAGGCAAGCCACATCAAAATTCCAATAATGTACTTCACAGAAATACAAAAAAAAAAATCCTAAAACTCATATGGGTGCAAAAAAAAGACCCTAAAAAGCTAAAGCAATCCTAAAAAGAAAGATCAATGGAGGAAGCATCACAATATCTGACATCAAATTATATTTTAGGGCCATAGTAACAAAAACACCTTGAAACTAGCACAAAAACAGGGAGGAAGATCAAATGAGTAGAAGGCACAGAAATAAACCCATGTATCTACAGCCACCTGATCTTTGACAAAGGTGCCAAAAACATACATTCAAGAAAAGATAGCTTCTACAACAAATGGATATCCACATGTACAAGAATGAAAGTAGATCCATTTCTCTCATCCTGTACAAAAATCTCACCCAGATTCAAAATAGATAGCGATCTTTTTTTTTTTAATTAGAAATTTTTAATGTACATCATAATGTGATTCATTTTGACATGCTTTTCGTTGTGACAATTTTCATATATCTTAATGTAACACCGGAAACTTTGAAACAAGTAGAAGAAAATGTAGGGAACACACTTCAGCACATAGGCATAAGCAAGTACTTTCCTAAAAGGACTCCAATAGCCTGGGAAGTAGCATCAAGAATTGACAAATGGGATTACATGAAATTAAAAAGCTCCTGTATAACAAAGGAAACAATCAATTCAGTAAAGGGAGAACCCACAGAATGGGAGAAAATCTTTGCCAAATATATATCTTACAGAGGATTTATATCTAGGATATATAAATAACTTTAAAAAATAAATATCAGAAAAACAAATAATCTAATCAATAAATGGGCAATGGAACTAAAAGCCAGTTCTCAAAAGAAAAAATATAAATGGTGAATACATAGATGAAAAAATGTTCAATATCCTTAGCCATCAGAGAAATGCAATTCCAAAATACATGACATTCCATCTCACCCTAGTAAGTATGGCAAGCATCAACACACAGCAACAAATGCTGACAAAGGTGCAGGATAAAAGAACACATGTATATTGCTGTTGGGACTGTAAACTAGTATATCCACTATGAAAATCAGTAAAAGGGGTCCTCCAAAAACTAAAAATAGAACTACCATATCATCCAGCTGTACCACTCCTGAGTATATATCCAAAGGAATCTAAGTTATCATACCATAGAGACACCTGCACTCTTCCATGTTCACTGAAGCACAGATCACAATCACAAGTATATGTAATCAGCCCAGATGTTCATCAACGGACTTTTTAAATGTGATATATATACACAATGTAATGTTATTCAGCCATAATGAAGTATGAAATTACATCATTTGCAACAAAATGGATAAAACTGAGGATTATCATGTAAGTGAAGTAATCCTGACTCAAAAAGAGAAATATCACATTTTCACTCATATGCAGAAGCAAGATCTACCTTAAAAAGAAAAAATATATGTGTATATATACATATACATAATTGTATGTATCAAAGCGCTAATAGTCTAGCCACTGCAATAAACAAAAAGAATAAAACTTCCCATATAAAATCAAAAGAAGAAATAAAACTATATTTTCAGGTGTCATGAACTGTTTTCATAAAAAATTTC